>JBAWJQ010001792.1:0-306672 GCA_037783105.1 Bactrocera zonata | reverse complement strand
TGTGTAGCATTGTTTCGGGAAAAATACTTCGACAACATTTTTCATAAATGATGGGGTTTTCTGTTGCTGAAACTTATTTTGGACTTTGATATACATAGTTATTTTGTATGCCGTTCCCCAGGAGTCTATGTTTGCTCTATCACAGAGCTTTTCGAAAGAGAATCAATATCATCATGTGTTGGTTTTCAATAAACATACATATTCTCAATACTTAATAGCACTCCAAGTCTCTCTTTTTTGGCACATCATCAACAACATATCATCTCAAATTCAAAATTAATCGCTGTCAATCTTTATTAATACTCTTAACAATTTTATCAAATTTTCCAGTAGAAACCCAAGCAAAGGTATATTGAAGCCTAAAAGCTTATGTTCTTAACAATTTTTAGAACTTTAATAAATTCAATAAGAAATTAACACATCTTAAACGCAACGGTATTTGACAAAACTCTCAGCATGAACTCAAAGTAGCTCTCAGTTTGCCATGCCAACACAAACTTTGTATATTTGTATTTGTATACAGACCATGCAACATGGAAATTTGTACGCAATCACTACAACAACTACAATATTAAGATCAAATGTTATCACTTTAAGATAATTTGATAGCTTTGAATATAATTTCACACCTTCCCCTGCAGCAGGATGACACATACAACTTGGAAGTTTCAAAGGTCAGCAAATGAATACGAGTAGTTTTTCCTACCGTATGTTGTTGTTGTTGATTTGTAATCGATGCGTATTGTTTACCGTTAGCCCCTTTAAAGAGACGTTAAGTCAAAAAGTGCACTGAAATAATTTCTTTGCCTTTTGTTTGAGCGATGAAATCGGATTAAAGCAACAGCTTGCCACCGTATAATAATAACAAAAACAATAACAACAAAGTTATTGCATATGTGCGACCCTTTGTTGTAGTAAGCGTGGAATATATCCATATACATATATATATACATACATGCATAGAAATATAAACATACAAACACACATATAAAGCTGACGTGCCGACGCTGGCCCAAATTGGGGATGAAGGACTTTGTAGACGCACAGCCTTCACCTTTAAATCGCCCGCCAACCTCCCTTCAATACATATTTACAGACACTCATACACTTACACAATCATACGCACACATATTCACAATCATTTATTTCCTTTTGTTGACTCATTTACGTACAAATTCGGTATATCCGATCGGCATTTAGCCGAAATGAAAGGGCGTTTCGCCTTCATATTTGACTGAGTGACTTAAATTCTTTTATAATTTAATTATAATCACAAAACAACAAAAACAGCCGCACCAGACTGTGAGGGTGGAAGCGCAAGTCGGCGGTTTCCGAAAACCATATGCTAAGCATTTGTGTCTATTCAAATGTTGCCTTCTGCCAGCGGCACACACACAAACAGTGGTAGCGCTCTGGTAAACAGCGGCATAAAGGATTCGCTTTACTTCGTTCGTAGCGCATAGAGAGAACAAGTGTAAATCCCGTTGTTTCAAGCAGCGTCACGGATAAGAAATCTGTCAATATATTTACCTAGTTTGAGTAAAGCTTCCACTAAATACTTTCGGATATCCTTTCGTATGCGCACACATGCATATTTCATTTTGTCAGGTGTGTGTGTGCAGTTGTTGTGCTAAATATTGGCATATGTGTTATGAATGGCACCAGCAGGCAGCTAATCGCATTACACAGCGGCGCATAAGTATATGAAAATTTCATAGAAGAATTAAGCTAGTCAATCTGTCTTTGGTTCTTACTAATTTCCTTTCATTTTACTATAGCATTATTTCTGTTATGCTCTCATTTCCTTAATCCCGACTCACATTCACCTGTCATTTCAACACATGCAGTCACTGAACTGTTTGAAATAGTTTTTTTATTAAGGCCACTGGGTAAAGTGAAAACTAAACATAAAATTGGATAACTTAAAAATTTTTTTCACTCAATTTTGAGGTCGTTAAAAAATAAAAGAAATAGTCATTTTTTTGTTTAATCTCAAAAATCTCCAAAAAACAATGGAACAACTAAAAAGTTAACAGATATTCTTATTTCGGTCTATATTATGATATTCTAAAGTTTGGTCAAAATCGGAGAACCACGGGTACAAAACCATGCCGCCAATTGATGGAATGGCCCATATGTATTTCATTAGCCTAAACTTACGATAATAGAAATCAGTTAAGAAATGGAAATTTTCCTCTCGTTTGGTAATTGAAACTCTCAATATTCGGATTTTTAAAACATTAACCCATAAATTAGTAAAACTTTTCCGCGTAAAATCCATGACTGTCATGTTCTGATGTTAAACTAAAATATATGAGAAACATTTTGGGATTTACAGTAGCTAATCACGCCCAAAGCATGCGTTCGTAAAAACAGTACGAGGCTAAGAATCAAGCAATAAACTTTTAAAATCATATATCGCGAGTTGGTTTGAAGACTTTCTTAGGTTTTTGATATACAGAAATACTAGAACGTCCCTATTTCAAGCTCTATTTGATACTTCAACTCAACGGCCTAGGTGTACAACTCCTCAGGGAAACTGACACAATATTCGAATACGAAATCCAACAGCTTAATCTCTTTTTAACTCGATACACTTGACCCAATGATGCTCCAACTTCTTTAACTAGTCTGAAACATATGCTTATGGAGGTCTACAAAGTATGCCTCTGAGGTAAAAATGTTACTCAAATTTCTGCCGCCGAATGAATTTATAAATTTTTTAAACAAACGTCAAATCTACCGCGAAAAGCGTGGAAGATTGTACATAATTCGATTAAATTGACCCTGACCATTGGGAACGACAACCGCTGCGTTAACATTGCGGAGTAGCACTTTTACCCTTACCAAATCAGCTCAATTATTCGGTATACGTTCGGTGACCGTTTTGCCTCCTATAGAGTCGATATGGATGAGTTCAAATAAATACCAGTTGCCCACCCCACTTCAGCCGATAGCATAATCTTCGTCTTCTTCGAAGCGGGTTTGTCGATGCAATCCATTGAGGTCTCCCTGGCCTCAAGTGTGTACAACTGACTTCAGGTTTTGTCATTGCTCACTAAACCACATATCAGTTTTTTCGGGTTCCACGTAAAGTTGCCCGCAGAATGGACGCTTAAGGGGTTAGGGGTAGTCAGAGGTATGAAAAAATTAGAATTTTCAGTATTTTTTTGCTATTAAATCGTGTTATTTTACAAAAGTAGTAATAAGGCATTATTATAAAATGTGTTGACTTGAAGTCACAAAAGTTTCAAAAAAAATTTTTATTTCCTAAGTTATAGTTGTTCGTGTTGATCCAGTTCCAAAAAAGGTACTTGCGGTGACAACCATAAGTCCTTGGAGATTCATCTAAAATCAATCGGACAAAAAAAAATAGTTTTATAATAGATAATCTTGGGCCTGATCGAAGGATTTTACTTTTTTTTCAAAAATTAACAAAATGGCGGCCTCAGGAAATTTTTGTCTAAATTTTTGGGAAAAATTCAAAAGTTAATTGGCCTTAAAGAAATCGAAATTTTTGAAAAAAGATCCTTCGATCAGGTCCGAGTTTATTATGTATTCTAAAAGCTGTATAAATATCATTAAAATCTAATGAGCGTTTTTCGAGTTACAGTTATCACCAGTTCAAAAATCATAGTTCTGAGAAAAACGCGTTTATAGTTTCACACGGGCGCTTTGAAGTGCCCGATCTCTCTTTGTTATTTTTCGAATAACTCAGAAACTATTTATCGAATCAACGTAATATTTTCACAGAATACTTTTAAGATATTACACTTAACGAAAATGCAAAGAACAAAAATTATTTTTTTGAAAATTCTGACTACCCCTAACCCCTTAAAGCCGAGCCACACATTTTCCCATTAATGAAAAATGCACTCTCCGGGCACCCTAACTCATTGCTGTTAAATGATCTCACATTCGCGCTTATTGTCCGGGGTGAGCACATGACTACGAGATCGGTGACGGTCTTCCCGGAACGGTCTTTTGAGTTTGCTGAAAAGCCAGAAGTCGTACGGAGCTAAATCCGGCGAATACGATGGTTACAGCATGATATTCATGAAAATTTGTCGAAAAACTTACAAATAATCAATGCAATATGCGACGGTACATTATAGTGGTGCAAAAACCAGGAGCAGTCGGCCCATAATTCTGCTCCCTTTTCACGAATAGCTTCGCTATTATATACATATGTATATATTATATTACGGTCGGAAGAAATTCCGGGTCCAAACACATCGATAATCGAAGAAAACTGTCAACATAACCTGGATTTTTAACCTGCTTCAACAGGCGATTGCTCGTCTGTCGGGATCACCGAGTCGTACGTATGTATATATCCAAGACTTCCTAGCTGTCGGAAAACATTGTTTGATAGACGTTAACGTGACGCTGTTTATCGAAAAAATTTAGTGATTTTGGAATCAAAGTTGCTTTCACTTTTTTAGGCCCAAATAAACTTTCAAAATAGGTTTCACTGATTCTTCCGATACTCCAAAGATACCAGTAAGATCTCTGACAGTTAATCGTCAGTTCTCAAACACCAATTCATTTGTTTTATTGACATGTTGATCATCAGTTGATGTTGATGGACGTCCTAGAAAAATTTTTACCAACCAATAACCAATAACGCACTCAAAAATTTAATGTAACTTCTTTGTTGAACAATTTCATTCATCGTAAAAGTCTCCGAATGCACTTTATCTACTTCAGAAAGACAAGATTGTACTAAACACTACTGATTATTTTTATGTGAAATTTGGCACAGATGTCAGTGACAGTCATACCAACCTAGAATATGTCGACGAATGGGTTCTCATGCGAAATTTAAACTATAAAAAGTCCTACTATTTATTGTCCACAGTATTTTTGGCCAAATATGATGTGTAGTTTTTTGGCATTTCATCCAAATTGGAACATGAAGGTAATTAAATCTATTAAAACCATCATCCTTTGAGAATGTTTTGTGGATTCGCCAACTGTTCGTTAGGTTAGAAAAATTAAATTTGGTGTTTTTAGACCCGCCGAGTATGGATCGCTAGATTTATACTGGATATTTTTTTGTTCTTTCTAGTTTTATAGTAAAACTGTTTGAGTCTTTTTTAAGTAACTCGGGTTGCATATAATTTTTAAGGAGCTATATACAGTTAAAAGGCTGAAAAAAGCGGGTTTTCCAGAATTATTTTCTGAAAAAGCTTATAAATTTATTGATCTAAAAATTCGTACACATATTATGGTCCCAACTATATTTTAAGACTTAATGTTAGTAAAAAATTTATTTGGAAAGGAACTACAGTTGATTTCAGGGAGCTCCTCTCAAAATCGACGTTTTGCGGTGATCACTAAATCTCTGAACTAGGTCCTCTGAAATTAAAAAAGTAAACAGATTTTGCTAAAGTAATGCTAAATCTAGTAACTAAGCGTTGGGAATACATTCCAAGCACTCAGAAATGCGTTTTCAAATTTGCGTCTAACTTCGAAAATATTTACCGGAACGATTTGAAATTTTCTATGTGTATTCTTAAATCTATGTACATTAAGCAAAAAATAAAATAAAAATAATTTTTTGAAAGTTCTAACTAAGGGGTTATGTATACTCTTACTGTAAATTGAATTATGAATTTTCTTCTTCGCTTTCCAAACCAAATAATTATGAGTAGGTAGCCTTAAATACATTAAGTACTGACCAATCTAGTGTGTTCTCTTACCAATACTTATTACTTGCAACATATTGCCACAACAGTGACGAAACAAACTTGTTAATAAAGTAGGCTTTAGGTGAAATAATTTGCTGGAAAATTTATATGGACCACATTTGCATTAAGCAAGCACATAGAACGATATATATGTACATATGTATACATTAATAAATATGTACATATACACATACATATGTGAAATTGCATTTACAAAAATTCATAATTAAACCGCAACTGTTGCAGCAATTGAGCAATCTGCTGCCCTTAAATGTTGGCAAATAAATATGTGGCATAAATTGAGATAGAAGTCCCAAACAAACACATGTACATACACATGCGCACTTAACGATTTCAACCAAAATAACTGTCAGTGTCAACTGGCAGGCAAAAACTATGCATGCGGCGGTTTCCAGCTGAAAAATTTAGTTGAGTATTTTGTGAGCAGTTTACATATCCGCATTACAGTTATTTTCATAATTGCAAAACCACAAATTCACTCCAGTTCAATTCTCATACACCCGACGCCCCTTACCCCCTACCCGCCGCCAACAGATCGTTCACTACGCCCGCCGGCCGCCGAGTGCTCGCTGCGGCTGGGATTTTGTTGGTCAGCTGTTGTAGACCCAATTTGTAAACAAGTCCATGGCATGACCGCAGAAGACTAGGGCTGATGAAACAATGGTGTCGCAAGCGAATGCGAAATTTGTAATTGTGGTCATTCAATTGTTGGCTGGCCAAGAGCGAGCGTTGTCGGCTAAATAGCATGGTAGACATTTACAACAACATACCTACGTACATATGTATGTATGTAAAGTATAATGGAATTTACGAGGCTCAAATAAAAATTGCTGAAATGTTTTTCTTGCCAACGCACACACACACACATAAGCGCGCACTTACGCACATCGATATGTAACTGTATTTATTCGTATATGTCAACTTGTAGTACCATTGGGCCTCAAGTGTCATACGCCAATACAGCAACAACAAGCATCACAACGACAACAACAAACAGCACAACAACAACAACAAACAGCACATCAACAGCAACAAGCATCTCAACAACAGCAACAAGCATCACAGCAACAACAACAAGCAGTACAGCAACAACAACACACATCACAACAACAACAGCAATCGTCGACACAACACCAATCCGCAAGCATGATGATGAGCGGAAGTCAAAGAATGTTAACATCACTGGCTACAGCATTGAAAGCAACAACAACTTCCGGCGCGACAACAAGTGACAATGGCACCGGCACCAGCAATGGCATTGGAGCGACGCACGATGCCACCAAACCGCTGCCGCCAACGAGCAGCAACACAGCGACAACGATGCCAGCATCCATGGCGGCCGCAACAGCACTGACGGCGGAGTTGGGGGGTGTGGCCGGTGCTTCAGCAATGACAATTGGCGCTACTGTGCCCACTTCCCGCGAGGTGTTGTGTGGCGGCGGTGGTGGTGTCAACGGAGTGGCGTGCGGTGAAATAAACGGAAATCCGACAACACCAACCGCATCGACAGCGGCCGTCGCCGCAGCAGCAGCGACATCGTTTTATACAAATGTCATAGGAAATTGCAATGGCCACAAAAATAATAGCAATGCCGGCAATGATAACAAATGCTACAACAGTGTCAATATGAAGGCGAGCAATGCCAGCAGTCTTGGACAAAGACTAGAAGCACAACAACAACAACAATTACATTCACAACAGCAGCAGCAAATGGCATTGCATGTACCAGTCACCGGTCCAGGACCTGGTCGACCACCCGCCACTTGCTCCCCCAACGGCCGACACCCCTTGCATCCCTCTTTATATGGCAGCGAGCGGCAAGCATTGGCCGATTTCAATATGAATGTTGTTGGCAACAATGAGAGTATCGGTGGTGTTGGCATCGTCAACAACGACGGCTGCACCATGGCTGCCATCTACACCACAAACAACAACAACAATAACAACAATTGTATTGACCACAATGGTAATAGTAACCTGACTAATTGCCTGAATGGCAACAATGACAATACAAACAACCACGCCAACAACAACAGCAACAACAACATGTTCCTTGCCATGCAGCGTCAAGCGGCGGACAATTGCGCAACGTTACAACACAAACAACAGCAGCAACAACAACAGCATTTACAATTACATTTCGGCACGCATTTGCATGGACAATTCGCGCACGACGACCACTCGCCTTGTCCAACGCCCCCCATGCCACCGTCAGCACTGCGCAATGGCAACAAATGTGACGCGCTCTCAACCGCCGCCGCAGCTGCTGTGCTCGGGCTGCCGGTGGCATTGCCTTTGTCATTGTCATTGCACTTGCCGTCATTGTCAGCGTCAGCGTCCGCCGCCGCTTGTCGCACCGCCTTGACGTCGGACCCGGCAGCAGCAGCAGCAGCTGGGGGAACGCAGTGTGCCTATTGTTGTCAGCCAATTTGTGATCGTTATATAATGCGTGTCGTGGACACTTCATTTCACGAGGGCTGCCTCAAGTGCGCCACTTGTGCGCTGCACTTGGTGCACTCCTGTTATGCGCGCGATGGCAAACTCTATTGTCGCATCGACTATGAAAGGTAAATATTTGCACATGACCAATAGCATATATCTACGAGTACTATATACATATTTGTGTACTCCACTACGCAAAATTGTTATACTTACATATAAAAATAATAATTTCCTTTGAGTTCTTTATGTCTTTTTTACGCCACTTTTGAAAAATTATTATTTTGAGGCCACTTTTTCCTCAGAAAATTTCATTAAATTAATGCTTTGGCAGATAAGCAGTTATGTCATTATTAGGGTGGTTCATTTTTAGAAAAATTTTTAGCGCTTTCAATTTCCTGCCAGAGTAATTTTTCAATTTCCTGCCAGAGTAATTTTTCAATTAATTTTTAAAATGCTCAAAAGTCAGGCTACAAAATATTTTTTTACGTAAAAAATACATTTGTCAACAATTTTTTCTCTTATAAAAAATAAAGATTTTATTAGAATTTTTTATTGCTACAAACTTCACTATTAGCAAAGAAATTTAGAAACTTTTGAAAAACAATATTTTAAACTCAGCCATTGCAACGCCATTACCGATAACCCCTCGTAAAAACGATTCGCCCGCGTTGACTGGATAACTCCTTACGGGATCATCTGAAGTAAAAAAACACGTGTTTTAGTTAAAACCGTAACTTAGAACTTGGACAAAAGAAAAAACTGAAAATTGGATTTTTGGCAGACATTTTTACAAAAAAATTATAAGCTCGCGATATATTTTTTTCAAATATCTGTAAACGAAAAAAAACAATCCTTTGTCCAAGACTTTAAGTATTGTATCTTAAAGATCTGTGTAAAATTTCATCAAGATCGGTTGAGTAATTCTGGAGCGTTGAAGGACGGCACACTTAGACTCCAGAGCACAAGCTCTCAAGGTTGTACCTCTGAAACTTTAGCTCGGATCCACTTGAAAATTTAGAACAAAATTTTAGAAGTGTTGTAGAATTTAATAAGATAGTAAAAAATCGATTTTTTGAAACCCGTAAACCCATGTAACCACTTAAAAATACTATAGAGAGAAAAATAATTTCCAGTTTTCTAGAAACAAAACAAATTAGAAAAAGTCTATAGAACAGAAATTAAGAAAATATTGATTGACGATCAGAAAATATTAAAAAAAGCTATTAAAAAATACTTTGCCCAAAAATATGCAACACTATCGATACAACTATTAACAAAAATGTGACACTAAAATCTTGGTCCATATCATCATTAAAAATAACATTTGATATGGTTATTTGCCTTATTGACAGTTGAGCTATTGAGTGCTAAGACCATTGATACGGTTTTTTTATGAAGCAGCTTTATATACTTATATTCACCTCAATATTTTTTATTAATACTTATTTTGCGTTACTATCGTATTTTTATATTAATCTCAAACATAATAATAAAAATAAATATATAATAAATAAGTAATTAAAATAATGCTAATTTAATTTTTGTATCATTTCGAAAAGTATTTCACCTATAGTAATACTTTGATTTGCCTGAAAAGAGTAGCATAAAATTATGCCAAATCCACAGCGTTAACAAAAGGTTGTCACTGCGTATACGTAATGTCATGATGATAGTATAAAAAATTAATACAATTTGATTTAAAAACTACACAAGTCATACTATCTGATCAAATTCAATACGGATTGTCAAATAATATATATATTGTCACGTATTTTAATACAAATCTTTATTATCGCTTTCAAAATATGCTGCTTTTGAGCCAGAAAAAGTTAAAGAAGTTCAATATTCAATAACTGAACAACGAAAATACTTTTTTCCTGATAAATTACAAATGGGTATCTTTGAGTTAAAGTGATTTTAAAATTATTATCATTCAAATAAATCACTGAAGAAAAAAATCAAAAGAATTTAATGATACTGTATATAGATCAGATCGAATCGAATTTTTTGCCAAAAATCTTATTCCTTCCGTAATTGCATAACAAACATAACCTATATCATTTTAAAACATCGTACCGATCACTTCCACCGTTTCGGAGAAATTTTCCACTGATATTCAGAAAACAGCGTTTTGAGCTTACTTTCAAATCAGATTAATTTCGAATTTCCGGATTCTTAGTAATAGTATGCACTCAAATATAAGTATTTTGAAATACAAAAAACATTCAAGCGTATATAACCCGTTAATGTTTGGAATAGGAAAAAATTGGCTCTTCAAGAAAATATTTGATAAAATTCAACTTTTCGAAACAACGTAAAATTATGTGTTCTTTCAAAACTATAAATGTGTCAATTAAATAAAATATAATGTCATCCATTTCGCGGTTCACTACTTTTTTAAAGAAAAATCCAAGAAACTTCAAATTCAATGGGAAATATTTATGATCATTGGAAAGGACATTCTCTGGCATTTATTTTATAAAGAGTATCTCTTTCAAATGTTGGCCGCAGCAACGTCTCGGATGGCCCATTCGTTGAGGCCAATTTTCCATGACTCGTTTGAGTATTTCGACTGGTAACTGGCGAATGACACGCGACACAGCTTCAGATTTTGCACAAGCTGTATTTTGTACACTTTCATTATAAGATCTCTACGTAAAATGCGTGAAGTCGTTCCATAAGTCAGTCCGAGTTGCTGCGAACAGCACCGAGTCGACTCCACACGGTCTTTGTGTACACTCTCAGCTATGGCTGCTTTATTTTCTTCACTGCATGCTGGACATGGGTCATTCGGTCTATATTATCAATAATGAATGCTGGATCACACGATGGGTGATGATGTTGCAAACAGTAATTTCAGTAGGCCGATTATGTTGACCATAAGTTGAACGAAGCGCACGAAATCGAGTGGAACAATTTGTAACTGTTGCTTAGGCGTAAGTATTTCCATGAGGAAATGCCAAACAATTCTGAACAAAAACAACATGACAGCTCGACACAACTCACCCGTGATCAGTCAAAAAAGGCTATTTAAAAAAGTACCTCTACTTAGATCGCTCGTTAGAAGCAAAAGAGCGGAGAGAGGCACTTTGTGACTTCTCAATATCTACATGCCTCTTTACAACAAGGCAATTGTTAGAGACCTACCAAAGAAATCTTGATCCAGACTGTTTTATTAGTAAATCATTGACATTTTTTTAACTTATGATCATTTTTGTTTTATCTAAACAAAATATGCACTCAACATTAACCCTGTTCCAATAAGTTAACCCTATGTTCCACCTAGGAACTACAGGAAAATATATAATAAGTAAAGCATTAAAATTCTCGAAACGAAAAATAATTTTTCCAATCATTCATGCCGAGACCCATTTATTTATTATAATAAATTTAAGCTTTTTGTTATATATTTTTGTATTTTTTTTTTTAATAAAGAGTTGGAACACATAAATTTCATTAAACACTAACAAAAATCTTGTTGGATTTTCCAAAATGCGTATGTATATTTGTGTAAAAATTACGATATCTCATTTTCAATAGACAATTTCTACGCAATCGCTGCCTCGGCTGTGGTCACCGAATCGCCTGCGATGAGCTGGTCATGCGAACATTCGACAGTGTTTTCCATTTAAAGTGCTTTGCATGCGTCGTATGCGGTGGACTCTTGAAGAAGGGTGAACAGTACGTGGTGAAGCAAGGTCAACTATTTTGTCGATTGGACTATGAAAAAGAAGTCGAAATGCTGCAAGGATACGGTAGGTTGGACAACCAAGAAAAACAAATATAAACTGAAAAATTTGGTAAAAAAAAATATTAAGAACTCAAACAAGGGTTAAGGGGGGCATTACGAAATGATCCGAGATTATTTTGATAAGATCATGCATGAGCACACATTATTTTCAAAACTTCAGACTGGATTAAGTTTGTCATTTGTTGTTATTCACAAAAAGGAAAGAAGAAACACAAGGGTTAAAAGAAGCATTACTCTGCATTACTCCATTATCTGACATTACTTGACATAATTGAATATTACATTTCCTTTTTTTAAAACATGCGTTGGAAAGCACAAATAATGAAAAATAGAAACGAATCGAACCTAAGTTTCAACCTACATCCTTACCTCAAGCCTTTTTAGCAAATACCACAACTCTCATTTAAGATCAATACTAAAATACTCTTCCATAAAAATAGATTTCTACGGCGATGACTTGTTTGCACCCAAATTGGATGGCAGACGTGGACCTAAACGCCCACGTACCATACTGAACACTCAGCAAAGACGCGCCTTCAAAGCATCCTTCGAACTGTCACCGAAACCCTGTCGTAAAGTGAGAGAGAACTTGGCAAAGGAGACTGGTTTAAGTTTAAGAATTGTGCAGGTAAGTACCCTCACATACACAGAAAATGCTTGTGAGTGCAATCGCTGAGAAGTATTGTAAACATACTCAAAATTTTCATTACCAAACGTTAAGTCCTCATTTATTTAATCCGCAGGTTTGGTTTCAAAATCAACGCGCCAAAGTGAAAAAAATCCAAAAGAAAGCCAAGCAAGAGCACACGAAGGGTGCGAGCGACTCACAGGATTCTCAAGAATCGGACAACAGCAATTTGGCGAAGATTAAAGACGAGGCGCATAGTGACTGCGAGTCGCTGCTGGAGTCACCGTTTTCCGCATGCGGTAGCAGTGGCGGGGTGGGTGCTGGTGGTGGCGGTGGTGGTGTCGCCTCTTGTGCGGATGGCGCGGTAAAAATGCGCTCCATCAAAGACGAAAACGAGAATACGTCATTTAATTGCATGGAAACCAATAAAGGTGCGTTGCTAACAATGATCAAAAGAGGTAAGAGTCCTGCCTTGGCGTCTCTGCGCCCCACAGCGACTGCTCTCTACCACTATGTAGTGCGTACTTACGCTCAAGTGCGAAGTGCAAAAGATGCAAAAGCCGCGGAGCATAAGATAAATGTGGAAAAAATTAAAAATATTAGCCAACAATATTGTCTCATTATACAAATTAAATTCATTAAATTAGAAAAAAATTAGTGACGGACGGTTGTGAAGAGTGGGTATTCCAAAAACTTTTAATCACTGATGAATTTAATTTGCCAATTAAGTATATTTAATTGTTGCTTATTTATATATTTGTGGCAACTCTCACCTTTAAATTATTTATCATATTTCACCGGATAAAGGTAGTCCTTGAGTTGTGTTATCGAAACCGATAACCGCTATGATTGAAGATAGCCAAAACGCGACAAAACGAAATCGTGAGGCGAAGTCAAGTAATTTTTGCCAAATCATGTCTGATTATATGGGGAAAACCAAAGTTACCATGTGGTGAAATATTTTAAGACTAACTCACCACATATTTAGTTCGAACAACCTCTTTCTTGAAGGAAAGAGAAACAGAAGACAGCTGATCGAAAATTATATATCAAGTTTCGTTTTTAAAAAACTTCAGCTATACTCTCTCTAATATAAAAAGTACTTAATTGATCTTAAAACTTCAGGCCAGAACAGGTCTTTAACCTGAGATTCACTGTCTCAAAGTTAGTGTGGAAGATTTCTTTCCAGCGACCGTCTCTTGGGATAAATAATAGTAATAATAATAAATAGAAATATAGGATCACTAGAGATCCAATACGGAAAAGACGACCGGAGTCGAAGATGAGCCAGATACATCCGTTCATCTGGGAATACGAGAACTAGTTCCTCATTTTTGCGCACGCCTTTTTCTCCCCAATAAACTTCACTTTATACTCTCGAGTCTAAAAAGTACGTAATTGATCCTAAAACCTCAGGCCAGATCAGGGCTTTAACCTGAGCTATTCTTCACTATCTCAAATATGATGCGGAAAATTTCTCTTCAGTGACCATAAAGTCACTGGAGATCCCAAGCTGGAAAAGGAGATCTGAGTCGAAGAAGAGCCAAGTCCATCTGTTCATCTGGTAATACGAGAACAAGTACCTCACCAGGAAGTTTCTCATTTGTCGAAACCGCCGATGTCGGGTCACAAACTGACTGATCAAAATCATTCTCATACTTTTTTATTTGACAAGGTATCTTTACAAAGTTTTGCATAGATTATTGTCCAAGGAAATGCTGTACTCTCCGCAAAAAATGCATCTGGGAAACTATAAAGCTTCGGTACAGCCGTAGTTAACATTTATTCTTGTTTTCGTCTTCTTGTTTTCGTTCTTCGGTGTTCATAACACCGTTATGGAAACTATGAATGAATGGTTACTTTCGGCAGTTAATTTTTCATTTCGCATCTTGTTTCCTATAGGCATAGAGTAATCTACATATAACTGATTCAAACTAAAAGCTCTTGAAATCATTCCCAGAAACCTAAGAAGACTTTTTTCCGACGCTTCTATCTTTGCCAGCGAATTTTTCTCTATAAATTAGTTTTATTGAAACTATTTTAAAAAATTTAGAAAGCTTATCATCTCTTAACATTAATTCAATTTATTTAGAAAATTGCAACAAAACGAACGAGCCTTTTCTGAGCACCGTACTTGGCCTGAGCTACTCCACATTTCAACAGCTGATGGGACCGCTGACGCAATCGCCCATGGTGAATCCCATCGATCGGCTCTACAGCATGCAGAACTCCTACTTTCGGCCGGAGGAACTGGCATACAATGGTTGTTCCAAAGACTTGGTTGAGCCTTAGAAATGGTGGTAGTGCTCATATGAATAGAATATTAGTTGATATAATTCATTTTAGTCGTGATAGTTGTGTATAAATATTAAATATGTATGTATAATTCAACGTTAGTGAAAGTAAAATAAACAATAATATGATTTTATAAAAACACAAGAGCGTAAGCAAAATAGCAAAATCAAAAATGAAACGGTACTCAAGTTTATAACGATACCGATACCTATTAGTAGCGATTTGTAGCGTAAAATGCATAAGAATAAAAAACAAAACAAAATTGTTGAGAATTAATTTTATTTACTTATGTATTGAGTTATTGCGATTTTTTACAATTTTTACAGCTCAATGTTGGATGTAGACATGGTCCACATCCAACAATAGTATTTACGTACTAGTGATTACCCTGCAGTGAAATGAATCCTATGAACAAAAAATAGTAAGACTTTTTAATTAAAATTTCGCTCGAAAATCCATTCGTCGAAATATTTTTTGACTGTCATTGACATCTGTGCCAAATGTCACAACAAAATAATCATTAGTCTAAAGTCTTAGTATAAAGGAATTGGTGCTCGATCGACGATTAACAGTCAGAGATCTTACTGGCATCGTTGGAGTATCGGAAAATCAGTAAGAACCATTTTACTAAACCGAATGCCATCCAAGAAATTATAATAAAATAAAAGCAAACATAAAAGCTAGACCTATGTATACTGATCGCGAACCATTTTTGTACTACATATACTACTGTATATGGGTCTATTTCTAAAGCGTTCAAAATTTTAACGATTGTTTAAGAAAAACATGTACAAAACGTTGTGTGTGTCAAGTGTTGCTCCTCTTTCCGCCAATTTTTGAATTCCATTTCCAAAGAACTGCGCCGGCTTGGCGGCCAAGAATGAATCGAGCCAATTTTGGATTCCTTGCTTTCAATGAGATCGTGCTTCATCGACCGGAAGGGGCAAGCTCATAATGAAAAATTATTGCTTCGTGTTTAGTGACGAATTTTAAGAGTTTTTCGGCAATCGTTCGGTTGTATTTGAGAAGTTGTCAGAAGTTTTAGAAGATCACAATACATCACGCTCTTCGGATTCCACATAGCATTATCTTTTCGTCATAGATAGATAAACTTTTTATCATCAGCTCCAATCCATTTCTTGCAATTCTCACGAAAAGTATAAATCGATATCAACCTTTTCAGTCATATTATCAAAAGATATGCATTTTCACTTAATTTCTCGTATGCCACATCAGAATGGAATATATGTAATATCAAGCAGCGGGATGAAAGTTGTTATATTGTGTGTGGATTAGACAAGAGTCGATTTCGTATATTTTTAGCACTAAATAACATTACGCAAGGTTCCAATTGAAAGTCGTATATATATTAACTCCATTTAGGTCTAAAGTCTATTCTCAGAAGACGGGGTTACTTACAGATTTTCTCTTGATGATGAGTGCTCTTTCGTTACCTTTTTTAATAGATTATCGATTGTAAAGTTAAGGGGAAAATGTGCATTATATTTAACGTAGACAGGTTCCCTGTTTTGAAAAAACTCGTAAAGATGGAGATTATGTGTGATCAGAAACGATTCTTTTACATATCTCAAGCAGATCAAGATTTCCGGTCTTAAACCAAGTATCCTTTGGGTAGCGAAAAAACATCCGTTTGAAGGCAGGCTAAAGTGAGAAGGCAATACATTCCTCCAAGGATTGTGCGCCGGGCTTGTGACCCGCCACGTAAAAAACACCTCCAAAATGAAAGGAAGAAAACAGTCTCGTGTGAGGGACCCCCCTCTTGATCCAAACTCTACAAGTCACTCATCATCTCCGTCCTGCTATATAATGCAGAGGCATGAGAGGTATAAATCGATTTAGCCATGTCCGTCTGTTCATATCAGAGTGATCAAAGTCCAGATAAAGGTCTTTCGTGCTATAAGAAATGGTTTTATAGCTTCGCTGCAGCCTAAAAATTTTTGCAGCAGATAAATTTTTAGTCTTCCCCCATAGAGAAAGAGTCAATTTTCGATACATTTTTAAAGAGCACTGATACTGCTTATCTTCAAGATGTGTGTAATTTGAGTTATGGAGCTTAATTGGCTAACGTGTTATATTGTTTGACATAGGTATATATTTTTGAACTGACTCTGGTACGTTTGCCAACGATTTGTGAGAATGGTAATTGTCCAATTTCTCCCGTCTACAATCACATACATCTGAAGGTATAAAGGAACATATATATTTCATGAAGATATATTATTTCTTGTTCCAGTTACCGATTGTTCGAGCAGAGGGACGGATCAAGGAAAAGACACGCCTTCAGAAATCCTCCATTTATTTCCTACATTTGTGGCGTTTCTATAGAAAATTTAACTTTTCTCCATTAGGTGATAATCTTTTTTCCTTTCATCATTCTTAGTACCCCAATTGTAGTTGGAAGGCCTAGACTACTGTTTTCTTGCAAATTACATAAATTTGTATGTATGTACTGGGTATCTGCATGCAAATGGATTGCGATTGACAAAACTCCCCAAATAATCACGCGTGTCATCTAATGTTCCGTTCCGTTTGAGCCATTGACACTGCCTAGTTATGTCTGAGTGGCTGTGTGCTGCAGGTGCAGGTAAGGAATGTGTTCCGTACAGACGACAAAGGCCGTATCACAACTACTCCTCTGCACAAAATCTTCCCTCCCCTGGACACACGCTCTTGCCACGCCAAATACCGCACAACCTTGCTACTCATCTCGACTAACTAAACAGATCAGTGCTGGATGAAAGTACGCGCTGACGCGAGCATGAAATTAGTCACATTTGACAATATTGAGAGAGTGTATATATGTATGTGTGTATGTGTGTATGTTGTCTTCCACTGCAACAGACTGTGCTGACTAAGGATGGTTGGATAGCTCGGTGCGCGGTTGCTTGACTGTTTGCTTGGTTGGTGGGTTGGTTGGTTGGTTGGTTGGGTGTAAGCAGGCGGAGCGCAGTGAATGAATAAAATAGCTGAAATGGATGAGATGATTCGAATTGATTAAATGCGCAGAAAATCAAAATTTGTCATGCATTGTTCGCAGGCGACAACTGTTGTTTGAATGAGTGTCGTTATATAATGCTCGATATTCTGTATTGTGTGACGTACAACAACAGCAACTACAGAAAAATTCCTCATCGCATGAATTGTAACAATGGCAACACTTGTGTTTGAACTGGAAAATATGTGCTTTCTCTGATGTCTGTGTGTGTGTGTATGTGGGTGCACTCTTGTGTGTCAAAGCTAAAGGTAAATATGTGTATGTAGGGAAAGCAAGTACAACAACAAGTTGAATTGAGTTGACATAGGCTTTGAAAACTGACATAACTCTTTATAAATATGCTGGAGGACAACTATAGTCTGTCTGGTAGTCTTAAAAGTGCATTCTTATTAATTTCTTGTTTTTCAGTTGAGATTACATTTACGAAAAATTAAAAAAAAAGAACCATACTGGGGTTGTGACACGATATTGGTTGAAAATTTGGCGCAAAACTCACGAAGGATCAATGCAATATGCGACGGTGTTTTATCTTCGTGCAAAAACCGAGAGTGGTCGGCCCATAATCCGATCTTTTTACGAATGGCTTCGCGCAAAGAACGTATAACACGCAAATAGTATTCCTTGTTGACAGTTGACAGCCGTTCGGAAAGAATTCGGAGTGCACCACACTTCGAAAATCGAGGAAAACTGTTAACGTAACTTGTTTTTTTCACTGCTTTGTCGTGGATTTTTTGGCTTCGGCTGACTTTTGCCACGATATTCGGCCGATTGATCGTCTGTTTCCGGGTCGTAAGCATAAATCCAAGATTCATCGGTAATGCATATCGGAAATTAGTTATTTTGGAACCAATCGTGTCTTCTCTCTTCACTTACCTTAGGCCCAAGTGATCTTTCAAAATGGTTTTCGCTGATCCTTCCGATATTCCAACGATGTCAGTAAGATCTCTGACTGTTAACCGTCCATTTTCAAGCACCAATTCATTTATTTTATTTACGTGCTGATGATTAGTAAAGCTCACCGTCCTGGTTCGTCGTCAACGCGTTCTCTACCCTCTTTAAATAATTTTTACCATTTAAGACAACTTACTCGCGACAAACAATTGTCACCGAAGGCTTTTTCAAACATTCTGATTGTTTCTGTGCTAGAAATTTCATTCCGCAATTTTTGATGAAAAGATGGCCACAAGATCAAAAGGTGGCCAAGGCAGGATTGACTATAAGAAAAGTTTTGCTATGTGTTATGGTAATTAACAGGGATTCATCTCAATATCCTCTCACGGGAAGCTTGTGGAAATAAACGATCCCACTTTTTTTTTCAATAGAGACGAAATTTTCTTTAAAAGTGGCATTTTGAAATTACCTTGAAAATGGCAAGAAGTTATGCAAACAATCTGTACATATTTGAACTAAGGCAAATCCATTAAGATAGTTAAATAAAACCTTCAATTTAATGCAAAAAAAAGGACTTATTTTTGCTAGACATACATATATATATATATCTTCATAGTGCAATATTTTAAATACGAAGCTTTAATGAAACTTACTAACAGAGCACGATTTTTGATTGACTTCTTGGGTCCGGGAAGAAAACAGTTGAGTTGATGTTAAACCATTGTTGCGAACATCTTAGCCCGACGTATTCCGAATCAATTATTATTTTGATATTCACAGCAAGCAACTCATGCAGTTATAGTGAATGGTTGACTCTACGTCAAATACATCGGTTTGATATCGATTTTCACGGCGCTAAACCCTTCCTATCGGACAGAGAGGGCAATCGGACTCATAATTCTATATTACTGCGTATGAAAGACGGTGATTTTGAAAAAATTAAAAGCGTTCAGTATCCGTCATTGATTCGATGCTTGTTTTTAGAGGGGAAATTTTAGTAAAATAAAAGATCGCTTGTAGACTGTATGTACTTCGACATTTTTCTTTCGATGTTTTTGGATATAGTTACATGCGTAGGTGCTTTAAAAAGGAATATCATAAGAAAACGTACATAAAAAAGCTATAGGCATGACTGAAACCACCGGAAAGATAACTGCTATCGTTCTCTAGGATTCAAAAAGTGTGATCTACTGTTTGGAGAAGAACAAAACGATTACAATACTCTGCTCTCTCGAATTAGTGATTTAACGTTATTATTTGGTGAAGAAAAAAGTAATATTTCGCCATGACATCGCCCGAGCTCCCACATTCGTTGTCGTCAAGGCCAAACTGGTCGAACTAGACGACGAACTGTTACCTCACCTAACATCCAACATTCTATCTTGATTTAGCTTCGTACGACTTTTATTGTTTAAAACTTGTAAAAGTCTTTCACCGAGCAGAAATTTGAGTCAAATAAGGAGGCTATTGCCGCCTCCGTAGGTTACTTTCGTGTCAATATATTTTTAAGTGCCTTATGAATTCACTGGAGATCGTGAAATAGAGAAAAACCAACATCCTGCGACTTCTTCCGTTGTTGAAATTGAAATGGCTACTGCGAAGAATGAGCAATGCTTAATAGAATGAGTTGATTTATAGTACTTATTGTACAGATCATTCTAAATAACTTACATTTAACGGTTTCGAGGCAGCGATTTTTGAGGCGAAGTTTTTTAGGTAGTGCATTTTGATATTCTATTGATCATTTGTCGGAATCGGTCAAATCAGACAACTATATCACATATCTTCCATACAATCGATTATTCAGATGCTTTAAGCTTCGTGTTAAAAACAGCTCACTCGAGACCGACCCATAAACCTTTAGGTAAAGTTGTTCAGAATGAATCGTGGAAAATGTTCCGCATACGCGATTTTATAGAAAAAAAAATCAACCCGCTCTAGTATTTGAGGGATAACAATGAACTCGCTCCAGAAACTAAAGATCAGCTATGAGAATAGAGTCGAAAATCAGATTAATCGTCG
This sequence comes from Bactrocera zonata, assembly GCA_037783105.1. Classification (NCBI taxonomy): domain Eukaryota; kingdom Metazoa; phylum Arthropoda; class Insecta; order Diptera; family Tephritidae; genus Bactrocera; species Bactrocera zonata. The sequence continues at coordinate 285,913 of JBAWJQ010001792.1, read as the reverse complement.
CCTTCTTAACGCTTAAACTACAGATACTTTAATTTCAAACTTTGGTCAACGTATCTATGTAAATGAACAAGGTTAAATCGACTCAGCTCGTTAACTTGATCAATTATTTACATATATTTTAGGGTCTCCGATGTTTCCTTTAGGCTTTTACAAAAATCGTGGCAAACTTAATATACCCTGTTCAGTCTAACATATAACAAATATATACAAACATATAAACGTGGTATCGAAAAACAATTATTGTTGCAAGCTTGTCGCCCCAGTAAACCACATCCACTGGCGCACATTTACAGGCCAACCGCCCCACCCGTCATTTGTTGCAATATGTGTCACATTAGCCACAGTCGGTAATTGTTTGTACCTCGACGGCGATTATCTGAGGATGGTAACAAGATTGCGCCCAAATCTTCAAAGGTGCTTAGCAGATAGGCCATAAAAATAATGCCATTGTTAGAGACAACACAAATTTCACTTCCTAGTACCGTTTTATTTGTCGCTCAGCCGTGGCGGTTTTCAGTGATTTGCCGATTACACGCCAGCCAAACAGGCAGCGAGCCTCCCTCGAATTTGTCACCACGCTTACCCTGAGCGCACACTGCGTGTCACATAACCATACGAGTATTTGTGCATGCAGCAACAACAACAATAATGTAGCATAAAATAGTGGTGGTCGTAGTTGTGAACAAGGCGTAACATCCTTTGCACAGATCATTAATCAATTTTGAACCGTGCCAAGGATACTAAAAGCGAACAGCGAAAATTTAACAACAACACACATACACACACACATTGTCGTGTGGCAGCAGTGCAAACAAAGAGTGCAAGTGCCAAGTGAATGCACACAAGCAAATGGAAAAAATCGTATGAAAAAGTAGGAAGAAAGTTACGCAACCGCAAACCCTTCGCACCCCACCACAAATTCGACACTTGTTTACTCGTATTTTTATGCATTTTTTCCGGCATCACGCATCACGTGCGGGCTGGACCATTGTCCAATATAGTATACACTTGTATGTGTATATAGTGGCATTGCACTGTCATCCTTCCTTTGGCACCGAGTGACAACTCGACTTTTTCGGTGCACATAAAAAGCACAATTTCTGGTTTTGCCTTTGTCAACTTGCTTTCTTTGTGCTCTTTTTCTCTGCACTTTGCTGTTTTTGCCTTGTTTGCTGTCCGATCAGCTACGCCCCCTTTGTCGCCGGCGTGGATGGATGGCGCACGCTTGATGTATTCAGTTGCTCGTCGTGAATGTGTAAATTACGCAATTAATTACCATTTTATCGGCGCATTTAAATGCACATCACGCTTGTGCCACTGGCTTCGCTGCAATACAGCCGAATTGTAAAGGCCACGTGTAACGAGCATATAAATAGGTGATGTGCTTTGGTGTTGTGTAATCTTGTATTCGGTACTCGGATGTTGAATATATGAGTAGTCATGTTATTTGATCGTTGTTGTACTGTAAAGGACCAGTCGTTCTAATCTTTAAAATTTTAGAACGCGAAAAATGCTGTAGAGTCTTTTTCGTCTTGGTTTCCATACCGAAGATATTCCTGGTACATCTTTCTTTACAACTGTCAAATAGTAATCGACCTTTTGGTTATCCACGTTATAGTAACCGGTTAAGTACTGACAGCAAGACGGTATAGCAAGCCTGGCAACGTATGAAAGCATTCCTTTCTTTAAATGTTCTATTGGTTATTGAATATTATCACGTAATATACTGTGTGGGTCTATCAAGTCAATGTTCTATACTGAGGAATTAAGACTGGCCAGTTGGAATGCTAGAAACATTTATGAAAAATTTAACAAAAAAGATAGTAATCATGAATACTTTCCCATTAACCATATGACCAATAGTGACCCAGTGGCACATTATTGAATATATTAAAGCTATAATGACTCTAGGTAAAACATACCTTATTTTTCTTATTCGAGTCATTCGTATTAGTGATTTGATTCAAATTCAGCCACTTTTATTAATTTTCTATCCAAACTTCGATCTTGACTTGCTACCACTAGTAGAATTCTTACAGAACCCCAGAGTTTATAATCATTTGGATAACATTTCTAAATAACAAAATATATCAAATACGAGCTAGACAACTTCTGGTTATATGCGATGTACTAAAAATTGTAATCGTGCCTTGTAAAACAATGTGTACAAATTTGTTGAAGACATCCGCCAAATGAAAATTGCGGTATTTTTATTGAATCAATTCGTGTGGCACCCATACATCGTGCTTCTTAGTGACTCCAAGCTTCTTCAAATGGTTTATAACGGTTTGATGACTACTATGCCGGTCTCTTTCGACCAATTCAGCGATTTTATCGCAATTTTCGACGACAGGCCTTCCGGAGCTGGCGCATCTTCGACCACCTCTACACCAGAACGAAAACGTTGAAACCATCGTTGTGCGGTAGGAATGGAAACTTTATCGGATCCATAAACTGCACAAATTTTATTGGCGGCTTGAGATGCATTTTTGCCTTTATCTTAGTAGTACTGTAAAATATGCCGTATTTTCTCTTTATTTTGCTCCATGTTTGCGACGCTATAACTCACGAACGACTTAAAAGAAACAACAATCAATCAAACACTTGTTAGCGCGTGAAATGAGCTTTCCAAAAAAGTATAGCATGACCCGATGCGACGAATAAAACTAGAACTTCCCGCTTTCAGCTCCAACTAGCGAAAATACCGCAAGACTTTTTTGACAACCTATTATAAGCAGTTTTTCATAGGGTTTTCCATTATCCCTTCTGTGTGATACAAACTTGTATCTTGTTCAAAAGCAGTTCAAGGATCGACTCTTTGCTTTAAATATTGTGTATCGAACTAATTACAAAGTACAGTTACGTATTTGGTATTCGGTACCCGGCAACCACTTTATTCAAACCTACATTCACTATCTCGCTTTTGGAATAGAGGTTGAAGGGTAAAGATTTTTTTCATTTGCTCGGCAGCCACCTGCAGATGAAAAACAAAGTTGTGCAAGTAACGCACGTGTCATTTGTGAGTGAATTCTTGCCGCTACTTATGCAACCACCGTTTGGAGGCACATATGATATATGGTTGTTTGAATGTGCATATATACATATGAACATGTATTGTCTGTATGGAAAAGTAAGTATCAATTTCACCACTATTAAAAAGAGTTACGAGAATTATGTGTCCGTCGAAGATGAACACTGTTTTTTGTGAGTGCGCAGAAGAACGAGATTTACTTGGATTAACAGATAATCATTTAGAACATAAATAATCTGTCATTTTTGGTTTAGATCCAATATAAATACTAACTTACAAACTAGTACTATAATATTTAGAAAAACCTTTAATATAACAAATGTACTCGGATGTTCAGTTCGTATTTAATTTGGTTTAACTTTTGAAGCTGATGAAGTTGATCGCCGTCGTGGACAGTTAAAACACTAAACTGATGACTAAAGGTCACTTGTTTTAACCTTTGAGCCGTAAATGCCGAAATGAATTTAACTCACCTTCTTCAATACAACTTTGACAATTGGAACCCGGTAAGGTAGTTCCCTCATTGCTTTAATTGCTATTTAAGAGATGGTAGTTCATCGAGCTTTATTCGGTTTCCTCAGAGCCAAATGTATTTTTGATTGCTTGCAAGCTCTTTAGCTTTAAAGCTTCCAGTGATTCCACTTTATACAGGTTCAATTGGAGTATGGAGCCATATGTAGTAGTTCACACAAGTGAAAAAAGTTCTCTGAGCGCCATTCATTCGGGAGTGGCCAGAACCGATTATTTTACATATGACTCAAGCAGCTTTTGACTTCCGGTCTTAGGTCAAGTATTGGATAGCCAAAAAACATTCGTTTGAAGCGAGCTAAAATGAGAAGGCGAATCATCCCTCCCCAGTATTGTGCGCTGGGTTTAGGAGCCGCCACGTATAACACACACTCAATAAAAAAATCAAAACACCCTCGGATGAGAGACCCGACTTTGATAACGACCACTGCAAACGAGTTAAGGATAGTCCGATCCCTTAATTGGTAATCTGATTGATGTCCTCGTCCAAAAAGTCCGATGAACAAGGACTGAGACGAGTAGTGGGCAAATAAGGTATGTTTAGCAAACGGTCAGTAAATTCAGCTTCCATGCTGAAATATCCCCAAATGGGTTGAGGCTGATCGACTTCACCGGGGCCCGAAATATGGTTATCTGTAGTACTAGATTCCAGCATAGGAAAATTCATCCATTCATTCATTTTCCGGATCGAAAAACCGCCAACTAGTTTGCTCATGTTGCGTTGTGGCGCGGCAACACAGCGGTATGAATTATCGGGAATGATGTCCAACTAATGAACGATCTAAGAGTTTAGACATTGTTAAATGAAAATCACTATCAGAGAACACGGTTTGTATGAAAACTGCCCCACTGGAACTGAAATAGTATTCTCAGGCATTGTGTTGTATTAAAATATTAATGGATAAAAATATTTAACCAGTAATACGAGTATACTCGTATATACACATGTATATCTTAAACGATCTATTTTTCGGACAGAATATTATATTTTGTATTTATACAATTGAGCACCTTAAATGTTGATGCTATGATCTACTTGTGTCTAAACTTTTTCCTCTGCAAATCCTCACAAAATTTGCTGATTCGTATTTCGATGTAACAACGGCCATACAAAGACCCCTTAATCGCTATTAAATAAAACAATGCTAATGCAAAAGGACGACTTACCTACATACAAACAAATTCACAGCCATTATGCTCGCAATAATGCGTTCGGCGAAGTCAGTTGGAAGCAGTCAAAAGTCATTGCTTTTCAAAAGCTTAAGTCGGAAACAATGAGACATTTGTTGGTGTTGCAACAAGTGGCTGTAAAATTTTAGCAAATCCTTTCATTGTTTTCGGGTGTGCGTGTGTGTGTGTGTAAAGTATTTGCGGCTTGCGATTGCCGTTAAAAAGCGAATTATGCTCTACGTCACTACGGAAAACATTTGAATACATTTCAATAGATTGTGTTGCCATTTGACTTATCCGAATACAAAATTCAAACTAGATTAAGCGGCATTCTCTTAATACGTTTAATATTATGCACTTTGACATTATCTGTTTTTCAAATTGTTGAAATTATGCAAATAGTTTAACAAACAAGTGATAAGCTATCGAGTATTTTTTGGTGAATTGTCAATAAAATTTTATTCGAACATAAGGACACACTGTTTCACTTTTTGTTGGCAATTAAATACTATGATTATGAGAGAAATTTGACGTCTTTCGACTTGAACTTCTTCATTGGTAAGTTCTTCTTCTTTTTTATTGGCGTAGGCAGCGCTTACGCGGTTATAGCCGAGTTTACAACAGCGCGTTCTTCCTTTTCGTTGCTTGGCGCCAATTGGAGATTCCGAGTGTGCCCGGTCCTTCTCCACCTGGTCCTTCCAACAGAGCGGAGGTCTTACTCTTCATCTGCTTCCCTCGACGGGGACTGCATCGAAAACTCTCAAAGCTGGAGTGTTTTCATTCATTCGGATGACATGACATAGTCAGTGTAGCCGCTTAATTCGCTGAACTATCAATGGCTTTTACAGCTCACCGTTCTATCGACTGCGATATTCGCCATTGCCAATGGGCAAAGGACCATAAATCTTCCGCAGAATCTCTCTCTTGAAAACTCGTAACGCCAACTCATCTGATGTTGCCATCGTTCATGCCTCTGCACCATATAGCAGGACGAGGATGATGAGTGACTTGTAGAATTTGGGCTTTGTTCGTCGAGGGGGAATGTCGTTTTATTTTCCAACATCTTCAAAGCGGGTAGTTCTGGCAACAATATCCTTATCATTCAACTCCAATTTATGCCCGTCTTGTGATGGAATCATATCTGCAGGAAACCCTGGATGATTCGCTCCACAGTTTCACGAATTTGACCGTGAGAATGACGGAAGTGTAAGTCGATGCATTATCATGTTAGACGGACATTTCTTTCCAAAAGCGGTAATTTTTTCTGTAATTCTGCCTCGCATGGTCCAAAAATTCGGCATATTTGAGCTCTGTGGTCGTTTTCAAGCAGGTTCGCCGAGAAATTCCTATTATAACAGATTACTGTTGATCCTTAAAGATATTATTTGCCCTTCTCCGGGTAATTAAGATTGATCCCATCTTGTAAATCTCAGAACACGGATCAATCCCCTTTCCAGTTGATAAGACAGTCTGCGCCCTTTTTTCGAGCAGGTTCGAAAGGTTCCCACTTTTTCAACTTTTCCGTAATCTTTGGGGATATTAGTGGATTTATGTTTCGTCAATTATCATAAAATAACAAAGAAACTCTTTCGAATTACGTTTACACAACGTCAAGTACCCTGTGAAGTAATCGCACGCTTGCGCTTGTTGTACGGAGTAAAGAGACACAGCAGCTATAGCGCCGATAGCTTTCTGATTTCTAATGTAGTAAGTCTCAGCTATTTTATTTACCAATACGAAATTGTTAACTTTTGTCACATCATCCTCCGTGGTAGCCGTTTCCGAAGCACCAGGGTTTGATAGGCCACGTCCACACGACATCACTGGGAAGATTGCCATGTATTACCATGATAATGGTTTTTCTAAAATCTTCTTCCTTACCGGGTAAAAACAAAATTATCGATTCAAAACAAAACTACCGATTCAACCAAGATTGGCAGTAGCTCTTTGCGAAAATGTAATAACTTTCTCTTGCAATGGAGGACCGCCTTAATCAGCTTTTAATAAAAGACATTTTTGTCTCAATGTAATCCAACTGAGGTTAATATTCCCCTGTTCTTTGCAGCTTGCTCTTGTACAGCTGATCCTTGCATGAACCTAATTGATTCTTCTTTGATTTTGAGCGACTTAGATTAAAATAAAACTTCGTTCCACTTTCTAGAGATTTATCTTGTATAAAACTCAAAGGTCTTAAGAAAGTTTTAGATTTCACAGGATATATGAATTCTAAAGAGTCTTTGAAAAGTAAGAATTTCTATTTTTCCACTTAAGAGACCCAGTTTGTCAAAAAATAATTTGTACGAAAATTAACAAGAGACTTAAGATTTAGCTGCTTAAAACATTGTATACCCTTAGCTTCACTACTTCGATTTCACTTAAACATATAAAAATAATGAATTCGGAATAAATAATATCCAACATTTACGATTACTATAAGTATTGGATGTAGAACTCAGCGCTCTTAATGATACCTCGGCTCTTTAAACATTGCATTTTACGCAACCAAAACCAATTAGACGCAAGGATAGGCGGCTTGAAAGCTTCAAATCGGCAACATATGCACACCCACATGATGGCTGGCTTGCGCTTATAAGTAACTATATACATATGTATGTGTGTATGTACGAGTATATAGGAGAAAGTCTGTGGGCAAGTATGTTGAAACTCTTGTACGAAACCCTTAGAACACAAACACCTCATTCATACCAGAATGCGTCGAATTGAATGCAAAGTTGTGCCGGACGATGGCGCCAAAGTGCTGGTGGATTCTAAGTGAAATCCTTGATAGCTTCATTTGAAATTGTTTCAAGGATTTTGTGAATACATGAAGTGAGATGCTTTCATTGCCTTACGACTTGCCTGGCACATGCTTGCAGCAACAACATGTACATATGTGTGGTCTGTAGTGGGGTTTGTAGGAAATAAGTAGTGTCGAATAATTTTATTTTTATTTTAATAATAACTACAAAAGGAAAATATGTTTTTGCTGGATATATTAACAAAGTTTTATTAAATGTGTTCTTATCTAAAATTTTGTTAAATATCGGCTTGTTACCACAGTAATGAAAATTTAGCTTTCCAGTGATGATTGGAATTCTGCGCGTATGAAAACATCACGTGTTCCCTACCGAAAATGTGTGAAACACTTGCCGAACCTTTAAGATTTTACTATAAATCAATCGTAGCTATATCAAAAATTAGTGTTTTCAACCATTCAGACGATCAGACGACAGGACCAACTAAATTCGCTGAACTATGTCAATGTCGTCGTATATCTCGTATAGATCATCGTTCCATCGAATACGATATTCGCCGTTGCCAATGCGCAACGGACCATAAGTCTTCCGCAGAACCTTCCTCTTGAAAATTCACAACGCCGACTCATCAGATGTTGCCATAGTCTATGCCTCCGAATATAGACTTTGGTCTAATCTTTCACACAGTACGCTCGATAGAACCTTATAACTATCCCACGATAGTTGGCGCAGATTATGGTATCCCCTTTTTGTGCAATGGGCAAAGAACGCTTAAATTCCCATCGTCGGGCATACTCCTTATCACTTCTTCGCCGTCGTATTTGAATAGTTCGGACGACAATCCATCGTCCCCGACACTTTGTTGTTCTTAAGACGGGCAATTGCTACTCGAACTTCTTCTTGGTCGGGAAATGGAGCGTCTGCTTCATTATCATCGATTGGGGAATCGAGTTCACCATATCCTGGTGTTATGCTTTCACTGCAATTCTCTCATCCGAGGCTGTTTTGATCCTTTCTTTGGAGGGTTTTTTTACATGGCGGATTTCAAACTCAGCGCGCAACCCTGGGGAGGGGATGATTCGCCTTCTCACTTTGGCTCGCCTTCAAACGGATGTTTTTCTGTAGCTCAGAGGATACTTGGTTCAAGACCGGAAGTCGTGATCTGCTTGAGCCATCTGTAAATAGTCAATTCTCGGCACTCCCAAGTGAATTGTGTTTAGGTCAGTTCGGTTTATCAAACTTTTAAGTATAACTGAAAATATATTTTTGTATCCTGAACAGGTTATATCAAGCTTTCCACGAAGGAAACGCCGAAGACCTTTCAAAATATAATCATATGGTATATGAACAGAGTGACGAACTGAGAGAAGATTAAGTCATGTCTGTCTGCCTGCCTCAATGATATCGCACAGATATGGCATCACTCTACGTAAAGCTGTCTTACAAACTTAACGATCAAAACCAAATCCGTATATGGAAAAATTCTTCGTCAATCGATTTATTTCTTGTTTCTCATTTTATTAAAAATCACCTAAAATTCAATTTCTATGAAAAAAAATTTCCTGCAGCCATTGTTGCCACATGTTTCTGCTGTGTTGCTGAAGCATTTGGGTTCACTTGGTTGACGCCAACGTAGGCATTACTAAATACTGAGCATTGATATGCACACCCAAATCCACTTACATACACAAGTATACACGAGTGTGCATGTGCGTGTTTGCGCACTTACGAGTAGATGGTTGCACGTACAAGAACATATTGGTGTTTGCCAGCGCATGTAAATATTCATATTTGCAATAGTGTAACGTGTTGAAATTAGCATTTATGAATTCTCGTCCAAATGTCGATGGCGATGTCGATGTCGATGTTGAGCGTCTTGCCGTTTGCTATTGATGTTGCCGCTATTGCGAAACGCTCTCGTAGCTCTCGTATTGGCAATATCTAAGGACGATATAATCAACCGTTGCGCAGCTATTAGAGTGGTTCGTGCAACATGCTAACAGCGTCAGCACCGGCAGCAGCAGCAAAGTCAATTTGCATTCGAACTTAATTTTAAAGCTGGCAAATAAGCATGTGTTTGTCATTTGCCGCGCTACGAGAACACTTTAACTTCAGTTAAAGACATTTGCTACTCTGAGAACGGTTTAAACTATGAAATCAAGATTTTCGTAAACATGTGTAGTACATATGTATATTTATAGTAATGAGATAATTAAAAATCTGTTTATAATATTATACATTCCAACTCTTTTTTATACGTCAATTTTTTTATAAATGGCGAATCGAACAATGCACTGGCGTAAAACTGAAAGAGCTACTACTTACTAGAAAAAAAGAAATGAATAGAAGATAGCTTCTATATATTCCTTAGCCATACATTTTTGTTTTTTCCTAAGAAAGTACTGAGGTAAATGGTAGAAAAAGTATATTAGGTTGTCAAATATCTCCCCTCCGCTTTTTTGGTCTTTATTCAATGCTTTATAAAAAGTGATCGGATTTAGTTTAAATATGCGCCGTTTCGTTTGATAATCTGATTCCATCTAGACGGCAACTTCATAATACCCCCCTCGTAGAAGCCCCCTTTCTTAGTTCTTCGCAGTCGAAGGGATGACTCCCTTCCCATTCCCACCAAACACACAAATATTTTATTTTTTTGTTTGAATAAATGAACGTGATGTTAAAATAAAATTTTTAGCGAAGTACGTACCGGGCCGCCATTGTATGTAACGGGTGGGCCATCTAACGTTTTAAATTTGAATATATATATATATATATATATATATATATGTCTATATTTCGACATTGGAAACGTCAAATACCATTTGAAAAATAACAGGTATTCAGTAAAAAGTCTAAAATTTACGAAATGGACCGCTATTCACTAGAAGAAAACTGGGAAATATTAAAAAAAACCGAGGATGGTCAATTTTACCGAAAAATTATCTTTTCGGACGAGGCTCATTTCCACCTCGATGGTCACGTTAACAAGCAGAATTGTCGCATTTGCGGCACAGGACGGTGCTACGTGCCATACAGCAAACGATACACTCAATATTTTACGCCCTATTCTTCGAAAATCGCATAATCAGCAAAAGAGGTGATGTGAATTGGCCTCCCAGGAGCTGCGATTTAACTCCGTTGGACTATTTTCTGTGGGGAACTGTTAAAGATAAATGTTACGCCAACCATCCAGAAACAATTCAAGAACTAAAGTACGAGATTCAAGCTGCTGTAGCTGCCATAAGGCCTGAAACCATCGAGAAAGTACTCCAAAATTGGGTGGATCGGATAAGCTACTGTAAACTCAGCCGTGGTGGTCATTTGTCCGAAATTGTTTTCCACGAATAAATTTCAAAAAACAACCTTTTAAATAAATGTTAGATCTTTGAAAAATATCAAGCCGTTTTTTTATTGACTTTTTCAATTCAAAACTTTAGGATGCCCACCCTTTATAAATTAAACACTCAACATAGTAATCAAATTACGTATACGACCTGGCACCCAGTCAACGGCCGTAAAAAATCATTTGAAAGAAAAACTACTATACGATACCCTAACTTGTATACGGCCAAAAGCAAGCGAGAATAACAAGTACAAGTCAGGATGTACGGAGGTTGCCTTTTATATTTCCGGATTAGAGAACAAAAGCAAACATTAATCATCGAAAATCTCCTTATTGCTTTTCAATGCATTCTTTTGAACCAATTGTTGAAGCACTTTTGCCACAGGTATCTGCAAAACATGCGCTCTGAACGCACCAACCATCTCTACAGTTGTCGAAAAACGTTGAGCTCTTAAGTTAGCTTTTACGTAAGGGAATAAAAAGAAGTCATTCAGTACCAAGTCGGGACACAATTTTTACATCGTAGCGGCGGCAATCGTCACAAGCGCACTCCAGCAATCATAAAAGGCATCTTTGGTCATATCGTCATGCTCTTCCGTCGGGAAGTGGGCACAAATCAGTGTTATGTTGAAAAATTTTGCTCTGATGCCGATCGTGGCTAGACACTCATCCACCGGAGTCAATACCAGGACTCGGCAACTGAGTCTTTCTCCCAAATGGAATTTGCGCTCATTTATATTACCGCTGTTCTTGGACGACGGTAATGTCAACCTTTACTTTTACGAGAACATCAACCAGCACACCCTCACAAGGTATACCTCCTTAAATCATAGTCCCTAATGCGTTCGATGTGGTCTTCATCAAAAGTGGGGTCCTTCATTCGAGGCCGTTGTTTCTTTTTCATAAGGCGTGGTTTCTACGTGACGGGTCTCAAACACAGTGCACAATCTCGCTAGGCGAGTGGTAAAAGTTTTATCCACATTTATATAGAGAGCCGTAGGTTGTTTCAAGACCTACGCCCGCTGGCAGCCGCAGCTCTGGTGAACAGACGCTGCAATTTGACTTCGCACAGACAGCGCAGCATTAATACATACTGAAAAGCAACTGATTTTGCACGGCCTTCTTGAAATTCGTCGTGGAGTGATCTACCATTTCGGTTAGACTCACCGTACCATCGATAAACACTGGTCCTTGATGGAGCTTAATTGTCTAATATTTAGTTAAGTTCTTGGATGCACTGTTGCTGAGATAATCCACACGGAAAGTTGTAAAAAATAATCACTCGAAAATGTTTGTGATTTAATTCCATTTGTCGACTGAAATGAATATTTCAAGTTACTGTAAATAATACAAATAGCACTCATATGTCTAAATGTTCTGAGTACGTATACCATTAAAAATGTCAAACATTACGATAAAGTTTTAAGTTGCCACATTGCAAGTCTAGGGTTGCCAAATCCTACGAAGGAAGACTCGATAAACTGAATTAAGGGTGTGTAAAATATTTCGAAGAGTCTACATATATATGAGGTCTAGTAAAAAGAAATCTGTTATATTTGTATTAAATTGAAGGTTTCATTTGATTTATGTCAAATACTGACAGTCAATTTTCATAAGCTTCCTTTGAAGCTCATTTTTTCACCATAAAAATCCTTTTTATTGACAGGAACAGGTGGTAATCACATTGGGATAATAACCTCTCAATAAACTCTGGGAGTTTCTGTTGCAATTCCTCTCTTTTTGACTAAAGATGAACGCTTCTGGTCGATTGCTGCCTTCAGACGGTCCAAATAATGACAGTATAGGTCGGAACTAAGTATTTGGCCGTAGCAGTTCATAGTATATGATTCCGTGTCAATTCTTCCAAAAAACTTTGCGAAACCGTTTCCGCCGGCTCACCGCTATTCAGCCACGTATGTATGTATAAATATTTTTCATGAAAAAATCGCCAAATCTACGAATTCGCTTGGAATCATAATTTAGCTGAATTAAAATAGCTCCAATGCCAGCTTCTACACTGCAATAATAACACCATATAAACCGCTAAGACGCATGCCAACACACAAACTAACATATAAACAAGTAACGGCACAAAAGAAAATGGTACGCCAGGTATTCTTTTCATATTTACCACAAGTTAATTTTTTGTTATTTTTAAGTTGAACGCGTTTCTTCCCTTTCCGGTTTCCGGTTATTTGCATTTTTTCGGCGTCTTTGTATTCATTGCTGCATTTCTCGTATTCCCTCAACTCGTTGCAATAAACTTGACGTGAAAATGTTTTCAAATAAACAAATGAAGATACATAATTATAAATACTTGCTGCTTTCTATGCAACGCACGCCAAAAAAATAGCAGAAGAAATAATAATATGAAGAGAATGAGGCACACACTCGTACAAGGGCGGTCCGATAATTACTAAGCTTCGACACCCGAAGGTGCCACTATCGTTTTTACTATTGTGGAGTTCGTTGTCGGGTATATTACTATGAAACTGTCAGCCAAATCCAGTTCTTTGTTTTTTTTCAAACTTGGAAGGAGTCGTGGCTACGGATATATAAAAAAAAAAAATGGAAAAAGAGTAAAATCGGTTACTACTGCATTCTTGAAAGAGAAATCTGATCAGATAGTGACGCAGTGAAATAAAAAAGCGCTCAGATACTTTGCGATTTTGGTTTAATGGATTTCAATGGTTTTCAGTATTTGGTATTCCACGCACAGGTGCGCCGAAAAAACTTCACGAAAGTTCAAGATCTGGTCTCTCCAGTAAAGCTTTAAAGACTAACTCCACGTTTAACCTACTACTAAGGAATGGAACTATAAAATGGTACACTGACGGTCCGAAAATGCGATAGATATTGGTGCAGGATTACATAGCAAATTTGTCATGATTATGGAATCTTTACCGAGCATATCCCAAGCATAAGTCTTGCTTAAAGCAATCAGCTTAGATCGCCTGAATAGCTTATCAGTTCGCAAGGAAGCAAGGAATTCACAGACATGCGTCAGGCAAAGTTGCTAATAGATGGTTACGACCACACTACCTTTAAAAGTATTTTAAATTTTTCGAGTGACAAATATCGCCATTGAGATATACACTGAGCACTGTAGGCTCAAGAAGTACTATTTTAACTAACGATACTATGGCACGGAAACTCCCGAGCACCTGATGCTAGACTTCACAGCAGACTGTTACGTAGAATCAAGGCAGTTGGATCTATGTATCCGATTAGGGATTAATTTGCCCCAATAGCGCCCAGCAGGATACTGAGACTTATCTGTATTCTGGACCTATGTGCATTGTTGTGACAGAGGAAACGGCTCAATAGAACTTAGGTCTCTGTAAAATTCTCAATTTATTTTGTTTATTTGTATGGACAGAGAGTCAATTGAAAATATGCGTGATTTGAAAATTTCTTCGTGGTTTCATGATCGTCGATGATGCTTGAATAACTGCTTCACAACGGAGATTACAGGAGAGTCGAAATGGTGGTCCACATTGGCGGACCTGTTCCGAATAAGGCGAAGACTGTGCTATCGACCGGAAAGGGGATGACTACCGTTTTCTAGGATTCACGAGATGTGATCAGTATCAGTATTAGCTATATAGAAACAAACCGGTACCGGACATGAGACTGAATAACCGAAAAAACAGCTCCATTTAGCAGAGAAACCCACAAGAAGGCTGACACCTCCACCTCGCCGGACAGAGGTCCGAATAAGGCAGTTATTGCCGCCATAAAGGTCTACTTTACCGAACCCCAGAAAACCTTTCAAATGTGATAGTGAAATAGGAGAGCCAATGAGTCAAGAGAATGAAATTAAAAGGAGGCTAGGAGAAATAAGCCGCTATTTTTCCCAAAATTTGCGTTTTGCCTTTGCAGCTTAAATATTTATTTGTCCACTCTCGTAAATATATGTACATAAATCTGCGCGTATTATTGCAATGCTGCCTTCATGTGGAAACTAAAACCGCCGTCTCCTAGCGATTTGCGCTGTGAGTAGCTCTACGCCCATACAAAGCCACTGCTCAGTAAGTAGTTACGCCTGTTTGTATGTATGTGCCGAAGAAAGTAATGCGATAACCAAAAAAATACAATCAAAAGAAAAACATTTGAGCTAAAAATTTCATAAAAATGTTTTTATTACATTTCACGCGCAGGCTTGAGTCGCGAAAAACTGCTTATGCGAATGCAAGTGCGAGTATTATTCGCACAATAGCAAGGACTTAGTCATGGTTGTAGCTGCTGCTGGTGGATGGCTCACGCTTCGGCGGCAACACAATGGATGACAGTGGCGGCGTATTATGTAGAACACACACTCACACCCTCGCACTACCGCACATCCCCGACCCCCTACCCGCCCACGGCAATACGATACAATCCAAGAAGAAAAGGAAGAGGAAGAAAAAAGCGCCAGAACATAGTCACATTCGCCTGAATTCACAAGAGCTACTGGGGTTTGGCCCCGGCAAGCGGTTCGGGGGCAATACTCAAGTACTTCAAAGCGAAATTCACAAGTGGTACTTTGCATTTTACTTACTTACTTACGACAAGACCAAAAGGATATCGTCAACGTCTTGCTTCAGCCACTCGCTGCTTGGCATTTACATTTTTTATTTCTTACGAATTTTTATTTTTGTATTTTTTTTTATGCTTTGAGTCGTGTTCCAGCGAAAAGAAAAAGCAAGTGGAAAATAAAAATTAAATAAAATGACGCCAACAACAACTATTGCCTACAACCCAAGTAGCAGTTGTCTTGGAAACTACTCATGCAAATGCTTGAAAATTCGAATGTCTTATTCTTTTATTTATTTTGGTGATTTTGTCTCGCGTAAAAGCGGGAGACGGAAACAGGGTGTCATATTGAATTGCCTATACATTTTTGTAAGCGAAACTTTTGTGTGTAGAGGAACGGCCCTGATTTTGCTTGATCTAAAAATAGATGCCGTGGTCTGGAAAATCGCGAGTGAAAATCGTCTCAGCAAATTCCTTCCGAAGTATCCTACTTTTACTAAACTCAGATTGAATCATGTGGAGCCTCTCTGTTTCGACTCTGGCTTCTGCAGAACTGTCGGGCATAGAAAGAGTGATCCATTTCGAGATTCCCTAATTTTTTAAAGAAAAAATCACAGAAACTTCAAATTTAATGGGGAATGTTTGTTATCTTTCGAACCGACATTCTTTTTCATTTATTTTTTGAATATCATCTCTTTCAAATGTTGGTCGCGACTAAGTCTCAGATAGTTCATCCCTTAAATTTCGATGACTCGATGGAGCATTTCGACTGGTAAATAGCGAGTTATACACGTGATATTTTGCCCCAAGACCTGAATTGAAGCGGGATTGTTCACATAGGCTTTAGACGTTACATATTCCCACAGGAACGGTGTGATATCACACGATCTTGGTGGCCAATCGACCGGCCCAAAACTTGAAATTATCTGCTCATCGAAGTGTTCTTTCAATAAATCCATTGATTGGTGCGATGTTGAAACCAAATGTCGACGAAGTCCCGAGATTCAATTTCAGGCTTCAAAAAGTCGGTTATCATGGCGCCATAACAGGCGCTATTGATGATTACGTTCTCACCGGCATCATTTTAGAAGTAATATGGACCGATGATTCCACCGTCCACTTTTCCATTCCAAACGGCTTTTTTTCTGGATGAAATGCCACCTCTTGAATCTGTGCAATCTCTTCAGGTTGCTCTGCATCCCAGATGCGGCCAGAAACGGACCTCATCGCTGAACACAGTTTGGCTCGAAATTGTAGGATCTTCTTGGAACTATTCAAGAGCCCATGCGAAGCTCGGGATGGTCGAGCGACTTCAGTTCTTGCACGAGCTGTATTTTGTACGCTTTGAATTTAAGATCTTGCCCTAAAGGACGCCACCTTTCATTCTGCTCTTATCATTACATCTCTACTTTATTTCCTATCATTTATTTTTGCTATTAAAATAGGTTACTCGTTTCACTGTGCCGCGGAATAGACGAAACTTTAAGGAAAAATGTTATAAAGTCACATTAACACGTACGACTGAGCAAAAGTTATTAATGTGGAAAGTAACACCAACAATACCAACAACAAACAACACATAAGCATATCTCATAAAGTAGTTGTTGCGAGAAAACTCTTTGTGTTAAATTTTTTTCTACAGAAGAATTCTGCACATCTCAACAACATATGAACATATAAATATTTTGAATATACAGCAGTGAACAACAAAATAGCTACACTTTTGAATTTACATTTTGTTTTTTGTTGCAAAATGTATAGGGTGATTTTTTAAGAGCTTGATAACTTTTTAAAAAAAAAAAACGCATAAAATTTGCAAAATCTCATCGGTTCTTTATTTGAAACGTTAGATTGGTTCATGACATTTACTTTTTGAAGATAATTTCATTTAAATGTTGACCGCGGCTGCGTCTTAGGTGGTCCATTCGGAAAGTCCAATTTTGGGCAACTTTTTCGAGCATTTCGGCCGGAATAGCCCGAATTTCTTCGGAAATGTTGTCTTCCAAAGCTGGAATAGTTGCTGGCTTATTTCTGTAGACTTTAGACTTGACGTAGCCCCACAAAAAATAGTCTAAAGGCGTTAAATCGCATGATCTTGGTGGCCAACTTACGGGTCCATTTCTTGAGATGAATTGTTGTCCGAAGTTTTCCCTCAAAATGGCCATAGAATCGCGAGCTGTGTGGCATGTAGCGCCATCTTGTTGAAACCACATGTCAACCAAGTTCAGTTCTTCCATTTTTGGCAACAAAAAGTTTGTTAGCATCGAACGATAGCGATCGCCATTCACCGTAACGTTGCGTCCAACAGCATCTTTGAAAAAATACGGTCCAATGATTCCACCAGCGTACAAACCACACCAAACAGTGCATTTTTCGGGATGCATGGGCAGTTCTTGAACGGCTTCTGGTTGCTCTTCACCCCAAATGCGGCAATTTTGCTTATTTACGTAGCCATTCAACCAGAAATGAGCCTCATCGCTCATCGGACACGGACGCGAAACACATTTCGAACCGAACACTGATTTTGGTAATAAAATTCAATGATTTGCAAGCGTTGCTCGTTAGTAAGTCTATTCATGATGAAATGTCAAAGCATACTGAGCATCTTTCTCTTTGACACCATGTCTGACATCCCACGTGATCTGTCAAATACTACTGCATGAAAATCCTAACCTCAAAAAAATCACCCGTTACAATGGTAAGAAGAAGAGTTCAGTGATTATAAAGAAGACATGAATTATATTAAAAAAGAAGGAGACAACATTTTTTTTTATAAACGCACGCCAATTGTTTCTTCTTTTCGCTGTTTGGCGCTAATTCCAGATACCTAGTACAGCCAGGTCCTTCTCCATCTGATCCCTCCAACCGAGTGGAGGTCTTCGATTTCCTCTGCTTCCACCGGCGGGTACTGAATCGAAAAAAACATAAATAATCCGCAAAATCTTTCTCTCGAACACTCCTAAAGCCGACTCATCAGATGATGACATTGTCCATGACTCCGCACCATATAGCAGAGCAGGAATAATGAGAGACTTGTGGTGTTTGGTCGTTGTACGTCGAGAAATAATTTTACTTTTAAATTGCCTTCGCAGTCCAAAGTAGCACCTGTTGGGAAGGGTAATTCTTCGTTGGATTTCAAGGCTGATACTGTTGTTGACGTTGATACTGGTTCCAAGATAGACGAAATTGTCTGCGACTTCGAAGTTATGACTGTCAACAGTGACGTGGAAGCCAAGTCGCGAGTGTAACGACTGTTTGTTTTATGAGAGGAGATATTTCGTCTTGCCCTCGTTAACTACTAGACCCATTTGCTTCGCTTCCGTATTCAGTCTGAAGAAAGTAAATCTAACGGCACGGTTGCTGAGGCCAATGATATTGATATCGGCGTACGCCAGCAGCTATCTTATATAAGATTGTACTTTCTCTATTCAACTCTGCAGCTCGTATTATTTTCTCCATCAAAAGGTTAAAAAAGTCACATAATAGGAAGTCTCCTTGTCTTAAACCTCGCTTGGTATCGAAGGGCTTGAACAGGTCCATCTCGATTCTAACAGAGCTTTTGGTGTTACTTAACATCAGTTGACGCCGCTGTATTAACTTTGGTCCGATCTAACCCTTCGGATATTTTGTGAAGATATCTTGTCAAATAAAAGAGTTTTCCATGCAAGAACTTGATTTTAATGGATCATTTTCTATGGCAGTTATAGGCTATAGTGATCTGATATTGACGAAGTACTTTATTATTTTTGAAAAAAGAGATGTATAGTAAATCGACTTCGTCAGACGTTGAGACTTCTTAGTACAGTCTATTACAACTCCGCATGAATAAATTTCAGACCTCTAAACTGGACTGGGTATCTAAGCTCAAACGAATCAATCAGCTTTCGGTAGTATCATTTTTTACCTCCTTTTCCGCTTTTGCTCACCCTCACCGCTCGGTGAAATAGGATCAATTGACAACTTATAATAGCTCGAACAACATAATGATCGCTCTCTAATGTGGTTTATGAGCAATATTTGGCTCCTTGTACCGCCTTGAACATTTTTTACATTCGAATGCAACAACAAAATTATTAATTTAAGTTTAATACATAACAATAAATGAGTATTTCATTTAACTGGTATAACCGCTTATTATTTCACCTCTAGCCGTCTTTTTGGCCTGCTACACTTGATCTCTAATCTCTTTTCGAAAAGTTCGCATGGGAAATCCACAAAAGAGTTCTTCGAATGAATTCCATAGAAACGAGTATAAAGCGATTATGTCACGCTTGCTTTTTTGATTTTATCTCACTATTATATTATGCCAGTCATATCAATTTATACCATTTGTTTGGTCGATTCACTATTTTCCACAATTTGGCGAATTGAGATAGATAAGCTTAAATTTTATTCTAAGTTCATGGCTCAAGCCGATAACTGCATATTTTTTGACAAATCACAGTCGTGAATTTAAGTCTAAATAAAGTTCTCATAACGCAAATACGTACATACCTACCGTTATATGCATGTGCGTTAGCCATTACACCCACACAGAGCCGAAAACGTGCAAATGAGCAATGTTCGTCAACACAATCGCTTCCCAACGCCAACAGCCAAACATACATACATACATCGAAGTCCACACTTATCTATGTAAATGTATGGTACGCTTTCAGATGGGACGTCGTGGCAACAAGCCAAACAAATAAATATTTCAAGTGGTTGTTGCCAAAAGAGAGTTTGTGCCTTTGTGAAGGAGCAATAAAAACAATTGTTACAGCAAAAAATGAGCAACTTCAATTGTTTACCACCAAATGCCTGACGGTGAGGTGCGGATACCCTGCCGACCAACCGACCCACCATCCAACCGAGCCGAGCCGCTCCACAATGGGAACATGAGTGCGGAACTGAAGCACAAATAAGTAAAGTTCGCATGCCAATCGACTGAGCAGTGGGTAGTTGGTCGAAAGTATGTGGCCCGTGGCCAACCAATGTGGAACAAAAAGTGGCAACACACTAGAAAACAACAACAACGTTAGTAACAAGAAAATTTCACATATCGCTATTTTTCATGGAAATGTGTACATAAATGCAAAGGCGGTCCGATAAATATTTAGTCTCCCATAAAAACCAAAATCTGAAAAAGTGACCGGTTAATGCTGAATATAGTCTCCCTTTAGCTCGATACACTTCATCCAGATGTGCTCCAACCAGATTAAAACGGCTGAAAAATATGTTTTCTAGAGATCTTCTACAAGAGTGTACATTGATATCATTGACCTCAACACCCGAGCCGTTAATTCTGCTTTCTCCAGACCGGATACAGAAACGAAGAAAAAGGGGTTTGCTAGTGAACGAGGGCAGGACGAAATATCTCCCGTCGTAACTTCGAAGTAGTAGATAATTTCGTCTATCTTGGAACCAGGATTAACACCAACAACAACGTCAGCCGAGAAATATAACCCAGAATAGCTCTTGCAAACAAGTTCTACTTCGAACTGAGTAGGCAATTGAGACGTAAAGTCCTCTCTCGACGAACAAAAACCAAACTCTAAGTGACTCATCATCCCAGTCCTGCTCCTTGGTGCTGTAGCATAGACGACAACAACATCTGATTAGTCGGCGTTACGAGTTTTCGAGAGAAAGGTTCTACGGAGAGTTACGGTACGAGATGTACGACGCCATTAACATCATCGAATTAAGAGATAGCGGCTCCGCTGGCTGGATCATATCGTCCGAACGAACGAAAACACTCCAGCTCTGAAAATATTCGACGCAGTACCCACCGGGGGAAGCAGAGAAAGACCACCACTTTGTTGGAAAGACCAGGTGGCCTGGCTACACTTGGAATCCCGAATCAGCGCCAAACAGCGAAAAGAAAGAACGAGTGGTGCACTGTTGTAAACTCGACTATAACCGCTAAGCGGTGTCTACGCCAATAAAGTAGAGGAGTTCGCTTTATTTGACTCCAAATTCTGCAACAGCAAATTCTGAAGCAGCAGTTTTTATCCGGAAGCTGAATTTTCTGCAACTCAGGATCAAATAGGTTCAATAGTTCGAGTTTTGCCCTTCTCTAAGTAATCGAAGGAAGGACATCACACCTTGTGAATCCCAGAAAACGGTGGTCATCACATTTTCAATAGTCTTCTCCTTCTTCGGAGCATATTCGCCGGATGAAGGACAAAGTTTTGAATATTCCTTAATGTCTGGAGTAGATCCACGTTATGTTAACAAACCCAGCTTATTTTCACTACTCGCTTTCCCTTCAAAAAAATTAGAATCACCCACCTCTTTTTCCATTTTTCTAAAATCCACTTGTATGCCGATTTTCAATCACAGCAAAACCAGGAGTCTAATTCGGTTGATAACTTGACAGTAGCCATCTTCGTGAACTTAATACACATTATCTAAATATCCATTACAAGAACAACAACGCGTATGTTACTATACGATTACTGATAGTAAAGTTACCTTGTGATAGTGGAGCCAACGTACGGTGCGGCTAAACATTGAGGCTTAAAAATGGTGGACCAGCCTCGTACACGGATAGTACAATCATATGTACTCGTATATCGGAAATTCTGTTCATTCGCATGCGTGTGTATGAGTGGCAAATTTGGGGTTATGTGTGCAGAAACATAAGTGGACGTACTTAAATGGCGAAAAGGCTAATATACGCCCCTATCCGCATCGAACTTTCTGCTTAGTCCCTACGAATAAAAGTGCAAACTCACACACATACACCCGCAAGTGTTTGCTGTGTGCGCATACAAAGAGTGAGGGCCAGATATTTTAAACTTTTGACCAATTTCAACTTTGGCTTGGCTCGGCTGGCGCAGCAGTTGGCGGCTACAACATTCGGTTTCGTCGAACGCCACCAGCGCCACCTTCGCAATTTATTGCCATGGCAATCTGCTGCCACTCGTACTTTTGATTGCGGACTTGCCAGCAACTATGTAACTACTTATATGACTGTAGGCGTGTATGTCGGTACACATGTGCGGCTCGGACGCATTTTTATTGCACTAACTGCCCCAATCCATTTATAATTGTTGCTTCACACACATGCTACCGATAACTGTTTATGGTTTATACTCAGACACATACAAACATACGTCATTTTAACCACACATAATCCCCACATAGCCCCCACATGCCCACTAAACTCAACGCCCACTTCATTTTCGTTGATATTACCGCTGCTGTTCATATTGCTCGTGCCCCCGATCCGCTTGGGCGTTTCCATTTGCGGTTATAAATATTTTACTCTCACTGCGCCAACAGTTCTGCAGACTTGCAGTGCGTTACCATTTGACCAAAATCATTTTTGAAAGCATCACAAGGATTCGCGAATTGAAATGCAACGGACTGCCGCAAGCACATGCCGACTTTTCGCTAAAATGTAGCCCTTTGTATGCTTGTGTGTACGTATGTTAGTTCATAAAATTTGGAGAAGTATATATTAGTGGCGCTATCGTTTTGTGGTTAGGATGAACAATGTGAACGCAGTGGTCCCTTCTGCGTTTTAAGCTCAAGGCTCATCGTAGGACTTTAAAGCCCTAGGTCATAGAGAGAAAACGGAAGACCGTAGATGATTGAAGCGAAGTGTTGGAGAAAAGATCTGTAATACATTGTTGCAGAATACCGGATCCTCTGAGAACTCCGATCCACTGGGGAATTGTCCCCGATCTTCGTCAGTTCTCAGAGAGTTAGTTTGTGCACTTTTCAATAGGCTGACTGACCTACCAATGGTATGATTTTTAATCAAAGATCATAAAACACATATAGATATCTCACTTCCAAGTCTGGCCATTTCTCCAAAGTATGTCGACGGCTACAAACGGGTTCTTGGGTTCGCATATGGCGAGCAAGATTACTATGTATTTGCACCATGTTCTGTAGCTGAGCAATTTAAGGGCATAGTTCTTTCATAGATACGTTCCTATTATTATCTTCGACCGGTTGTTGTAGCGGTTATCTAAACCCCGTTTGGGGTAAGCTTCAGGTTTTCATTGAAGCCATCTTACTTTAAGCTCAGGGAGCTTGCAGTTTCGATGGGGTCGGACCATAAGAAGAGAAGTTTTAGATAAGTGGGTTTCTTTGGGCATACAAAAAGATGGTTAGAGTAGTGCAGGAATTCATTGTACGCAGGACATGTATTTGGCATGTCAAGGTCTACTGGTGCTGTCCAGTAATTTAGTCCCCTTATGCCGGTCGGCGAGGACCGCCAGGAGTGCTCCGACTAGTGGGCTTTAGAATATCGGTTTACTTTAATGAAAGTGGTGTAGGTGTTCAAAAGAATCGCCGCTTTGACGGTCGGTGGACATAATGACAACTGGATAACAACTTGGAAAGGACATATGAGAAGGTGAAATGTAGTAAGTTCATGCTTTCAACGGATATATCTGAGGATCTCTTGCAGTCGCCTATCAATACATATAATTTTTATCATAGTCGCTCGAAGAGAGGAGCTTTGATTTGTTTGCTGAAGCCTCAAATTATTCCCCGAATTAGGGTTCGAATTTCGTGCTTGATTTTGACATTAACATGGCGGTAAATTGAGCAAAATTTGTGTCTCTTGTTATATCGAGTGGAGTTAAGATGAATTGGAGCCATGATGCTGAAGCGTGATTAGGCTCGTGAGTTGTTAAATATCATAGTCGCTGGTTTTGAAGGAAAATAAAGCTAAAAAGTTGCCACCTGTTTGAATATTTTTCCCTCAAGGAATCTGACGCTAAAAAGCGAAGCACGAATTGTTATTTAGGTGGGAACGAAAAGGTTTGTCAGAATGCATAGCCTTCTAAAGCGATCGCTTTTCTTGGGACGCTACTGACGCTCGGAGATCTGCACCATAAGAGATTGCTAATTGGATGAAGGGGGGATTAGTTTATTGGATCTGGTTGTTTCTAACATACCATGGGAAGTTCAGAGCTGATATTAGTAGACGTATGTATGTCGCTTGAAGCTTCCACAGTTGCCGTGGGGGGCAGAACCCCAAGTAGGAATGGCGTAGGAGCATATGCTTCAAACGATGGCTTTTAATGCTCGTTTTGTTTGTAAAAAAAGGGTTTCAGCGAGCTGAAGACGCCGTTGGCCTTGTCTCGAACTGCTGAGATTTGCTGCGTCCAGATTAGCTGTCTGTCGAAGACAACACCGAGGTATTTCGCGGAGGGCCTCCATTTGGTGGGAAACCTATTTACCAAGATTTTTTTTCGTGCTCGCTGTGAAAACAAGATTGCCTCTGATCGAATCTCCACAACCAGTACCAGTCGAGGACGGTGGAGATAAATTTATTGAGGGCGAATGTGCTGTAGTTAATAGTACGGGAGGCAAGAAAGCGACATCATCTGCGTGTTGAGCAACGAGGATTTCTTCCTCTGTTGGGATGTCGTAACCACAACTATTGAACAACAATGGAAAGAATTTGGAGCTCTGGGTAACTTCCGCCGTGATCGGGTGAGCTTCGGAGAGCTCACTATTCACCCGACCAGTGGTTTTCCGGTCAGACAAGAAGGAATGAACCAAGCCGATGAGGTATTGCGGGAAGTTTAGCTTTATAAGCTTATAAATGAGCTCATCATAGCCAGACCCTATCGAATGCTTGCTGGCAGTCGCCCTTTGTTGAGGTTGTTACCGACAAATTCGGCGACCCGTAGTACTTGGCGCGCGGTACCGTGTTTCTTCCGAAACCCATGTTGGAAGTTGGGGTGAATTTTCTCTTCCATAACAATTTTCTCCAACTGGGAGGGAATTACGCTTTCAGCTACTTTGCTGAGGGTGCAAAGTAGGCTAATGAGGCGATGGTTTGCGGGTCGCTTAGGGTAAAAGCCCCGTTTGAGAAGAAAGACGACTGTGGCGGTTTTCCAGGCCGGTTAGAAATATTGTGAACGCAACACGGCGTTTATAATGTTGCATAGGGCGACAAGGTGCTTAGAGTAAGATTTTTAGGATGTCGTTACTAATTTGGGAAAGCGGAAGCATTTTTCAAGTAAACACTCAATTATATAAATGTTTTATGAAAGTTTATTAAAAGCGTTAAAAATTAGAGTAAAAATCACAATCATCTGTATATAACATAGTGATACTAGATAACACAAAAAAAATCAACAATTTCTTTTTAAACAACAAATAAATAAATATAACAATTATTGCAAAGCATATATAAATAGTTTCATAAATATAAAATATGTGTTTAACAAATAAACATAAAGCCTTTTTTATAAACATTCTTGTTGAAACATGTCTTTGGTTTTAGTTTTTGAGATTTACTGTTAGCGTATTTTATGCTTATATTACGATTAAGCATATATATATGTATGTATGTATATAGTAATAATAATAGGCAACAAAGCATTGTTTCGTAAAGCACTTCGTTTTCACTAATTGTTACAATATAATAATTGATAATTTTATATTCTCATAAGTTTTATATTCTATTTCGCTTAGTAAAATAATTATGTTATAAAAACTACAGTCAGCCACTTAATTGAGTCAATTTGCAAATTTATATAGAGAAATTGCTAACTGACTGTATTAAATGGCTGTCTGAACGCCTCATAAGTCATTTATTTTATTGTAAACATTTGTAACACAACTAAAATTATTGAATGAATTGACTAGAATGTTAAATGAGTTGCATGGCTTAGCTTTTAAAAGCTTCATTATAAAATTAGCATTAACTTTTGATTTTTGAGTATTATAATTACTTGTTTGAATATTTTAATATCATATTTGAGTATTGTATTATTTTTTTATAGTTGTATAAATGTTTGATGTTAGTATGTATATGTAAATGTATAAATTTTATGCTATTATGCCTTAGCTGTTAAAGTTCAGCGGGCATTTTTAATTCTTTAAACTATGTACCTAAATATTTTCTATATGAAAATGAGTATGTAGCATTTCAAAAGGTACCGTTATTACTAAGCATTATGAACACACAACTACAAAAGCACGTTTTTTGTTTACAAACTGCTGCATGGGGTTGCCACCAGTACTTTAGCAGTTATTTTAAACCTTAAAAATTCCGAATATTTCAAATTTTTTATAAAACAAAAATTAGTTTAAACACAAAACACTCGATAATCTTATTTTACGTTCTATAATAATATTTTTTTTTAACAAAACAATCGAATAGGAAACAGCGTTATTTTATAGTTAAGGCAAGTGTACATTTGTGCATTACTTAGTGCTTTGGTTGTCATTTCAGTTGATTCAATGTCTTTGTTAATGTACTTAATCTAGTTTTTTTCGCTAATTTTCTACTTATTTACTATGGTTATATAGTTATTTTTTTGGTTTAAATGACTAGTCACTGACACTTAGCAGCTGGAGCATAGTTATATCTTTTTCACTTAATAACTTAAATATATTGCAGCCGAGTATTTAATTCTGTGGTATTTGAGTATTTATATGCACATTTTAAAGCCTCCAATCTTAAAGCACATTATTGTATAGCACATACTGCAGATGAACCTGAATATTGATTATTTAAGCGTCTTTTCATGCCCTCCAAATAAATATCACGATGGAATAGACCAGCCGCCAATGGAATACTGCAAAACGAATGTGTAAAAATTAGTATAAAAAGTGTAACATAATAACATAAGTGAGATCTCCTACGCTTGCTTCCAAGTGTTATAAACTTCGAGGCAAACTTATTATACCCTGTTCAAGCGATAATGAATAATAAAATTTGACAAAAAAAATGAAACTTACGAATCGGTACCCGCGCGAATCTGTGTTTTGAACAACGCCCACACCGGTTTGTGATCCGAGGTTGTTATAGATGGCACAGAATCATACAGCAAGCACTGCACATATGGCTGTGGAGCGTTTACACCTGACGGAAGCGCACTGCCACGACGTATGCCCAAACCCTGTGACTGTCTATACTTATAGAGAATGCGATCGGTGTATGCGGGAGCGCGTTGTTTGGATGATGTATCGAAATGTTGGGTGCCAGGATCATACTAAAATTAACAAGCACAAAATACATAAAGTTTGCATTCAAAATTTTCAAAAAATTTCAAAGCTATTAACACACACCTTATATGTTGGTGGAAATGTTATATTCGCTTCCATAAAACCACGAAAAGCTGCGCCGTCTGCCAAAACTGATGATAATTGATCGGTATGCATATAGCCGTGTGGCAAGTGTGAGGGTAGTGGAAATTTTGTATTTTGAATCCATTCCAAGAGTTTTTCACGTGGTTCACCAAGACGGAAATTGAGGTCACCACACCAAAAGACATTATCGAAATTCTGTGTTACATCCTTATTTTTATGACGTAAATTTAAATTTTTTGGCAAATCAAGCGCATGTATAATGCGTTTCACATCGGACACGCGTTCTTTGACTTTCTGCTGATGAGCGGTCAAATGTGATGTAACGAATAGCATTGATGTACCGAAGATACAAAAGGATATGGCGACGGCGCCTTTCGTACGAAAAGCGGTGCCGGTACGTACAGAAAAGGAGGCATCCTCTGGCGCTGAGCAATACCAAATAAGATCTCGACGCATGTAAATAGCCAAATGCAGTGTGCCTAAGTTAGTTGAATAGAAAAGTACGTGCGATGGCCCCAGAGTCTCTTGTATTGTCACTTCCCATTCGAAACGATCAGGACTGGATTCTTGTGTGCCCATAGCGACAACATCCGGAACATGTTCCACAGTTAATGGCAGTACAAAGTCATTCATTTGCCTGAATTTGAAAAATGTGGGTGAAAATTGTATACAGGACTGTATTTTAAAATTTTAAAAGCTATTTCTATTACTTTGGTGGGTTTTGCCCATTCATATTCCATGTGCCCACGAAGATTGTAATTTCTTTATTTGGCAAAATGCGATCCAATTCCGCAGGTCCCAACAGTGCTGAAGATCCCATGTGACCCTCCATGAAACTTCTATTTGATTACAAAAACAAAATTATGAACGATTCAAGTATTAAATATTTTGTTTAAAATAGTATTAATGTGCTGGTTACCTTTCTCGTGCTTTATCCGTGGGTATTAGGCTCAGCACTTGAGCACTCAGCAGCGCACGCCGTGCTAAGCCTACTTGACTGGATTGCAATCGCTGCATTTGTATATTCTCATGGGAACTGAAACGCATATTTTGTGCTTCGTGTGTTTCCAATTCTCTCGCTATGTCCGGCTGGATGGCAATATTTGGCGAAGACATGTGTTGTGGTGTTGTTGCCCGTTTTATGTTGTTGGCTGGCGCGTCGTTTAATTTTGGCTCCAACGATGGTAACTCTTTGCCTGGCGGATATAGTTTCAGTCGTAGTCGTGAACGGCAAGCGGAAACCGCTAATGGACGTATGGGACCGCTACAATGTGCACCATCATTATTATGTGTTGGCACTTGTTCACTTTGACCACTTTTAAGTGATACATTTGACGGACTGCTATGCGAGGAGGTAAACATCACCTTAGCCGTAACTGGAGATTCTGGTGCACTGGAACATTCTGTTAAATTCACTCTTGCCATTTTATTTGTCAAATTTGCATCACTTTTTGGCAATTGCATGGACGAATTTTCATCGGATGACTGTAGCGAAACCGATGTGTTATCTATAAAACTCCAACATAACGTTTGGCTATCACGTTTGAGCGTCGTATTGGCTGGATCTGGTATTGAGTTGTAACGCACTGTTACTGGCGGTGTCATGGGTTTCTTTTCAGCTTTGCAACATAAGCTAAATTGGTGACTGAAACGATTATGATTTGGAGAACGATATTTAGCTGTCTTTCGCAGCACCACTTCAGCAGCGCCACTATCGCTTTGTGAGCCATCAGTGCTACGCCTACGCGCATGTGATTTGGAGTTTAT
Source organism: Bactrocera zonata (assembly GCA_037783105.1). NCBI lineage: Eukaryota > Metazoa > Arthropoda > Insecta > Diptera > Tephritidae > Bactrocera > Bactrocera zonata. The sequence continues at coordinate 256,752 of JBAWJQ010001792.1, read as the reverse complement.
AGCATTACTGTTATATGGTTGTCCTAAGTAATTGCCACGAGCTGGTAGCGTTTTACTCTTGGTTGTTGAGGCATCACTATTATTTTTTAGACCATTTTGTTTTTGCGGCGAAACAGGTGAGCGTTGACGGTCAGCTGAACACTTGGCGAAGGTCACATCATGACTGGTGTTATCATGGTAGTGTCCACATGCGGATGAAGGACGCAAGTGGTCCGCTGATTTGTCATGTTTCTTTGAATCACCATCTCTTGGATGTGGCTCTATTTTACTGGAACGCTTTGTTAAAAATCCCAAAATAGATAAGTGTTTGTGGGGTAAGCGAGGACTAGAGTTTGCGCTTTCAACGCGCTCTTCACTATTGCATTCCTGCATTATAAATATTTCAGTTTAATATTTGTTAACGTTTAACGTTACACGACGTTTAAATTCATCGCCTTTTCGTAATTTATATCCATAATTCCATTTTCTCTTTGTGCATTAGATAAAGATATAAATTAAGCTAATCATTAATTCAATCAAGGCAATCCATTCAGTGAGGAACAAACGAATGGCATATATACAATGTGCATATTTTTGTGTTATATGCATTACATTCTATATATTATATCAATTCGAATTTCTTATTCTAATTGTCGCTTTGAATACTTGCAATGTTTACATACATATGTATTTGTTTAAGTATTTAATTTTTGCATCCAGCACAAAGTTGTTCCACCTCCACAATTGCCACAATTACTTGTACATAAATACATGTACACATTTATATTATATTTAATGTAAATATATTTATTCTTAAGTGTGTATTATTTATTTCTTTTTAACTATTCTTCATAACGCCAGCGGTTGATAACAGTCAGTCCCAGTGCACCCAGAAGTCCATAATTTACAACGTGCCATTAGAAAATCAATACAATTATGCACAACAAAGTATATGTGGTATTCGATATTTTGGAATCAATTAAAGCTTATAAATCTTAATTATACACTTTTTCCTATCATCTTTTTGCTGCTTAAAGTAGAATATATATTTTCGATATTATAAATCGACAAAACCATCACATATTCTTTGATTTATTCCGCCTATAAATTTTAATTACATTTTGTACTTTTTTTATATAAGCTCACAACATCCGTATCACTTTGACAGCAGCTTCCAGTGGTTGCCAATATTTTAAACTGATTTTCATAAGGATGCCACAATTTATTTTAAATTCACCACATTAAATTGTGGTGGTTTTCCCATTTGGCATGGAACTTCACCATAGGATAATTCTTCATCACAGCTCTTTTTATTTACTTTATTTGGCTATTTATGATTATGGCACAATTAAGCGACTATAATGAATATCGTTAGGGCTTACTGGGCATGAGTTCTATTCAAATGATAAACAGCACACAAGTAATTATTGTGAATACCATAAGTCCTCTAATAAAATAATCTGGTTACTCTTTAACTTTTGACAGCTGTTTCGATTATGATTGCCAAGAAAATTATATATTAAAAAGACGTCGGAACAAACAAATCTTCAATTAGAATAGAGTCTGTTGTGAAATTTATACAAAAGTTAAAGTAATGGGTCCACCAAAGAAATCAAAAAAGGACAGATTTACTGGAGATAAATTTGGTAAGAGAAGGATTGTTATGTTTTATAAATTTTTTTATGTCCACCTGTTTTCAGGGAAAAAACGTCGTGCTGAAGACGAGGCTTTCACTCAATTAGTAGAAGATGGGGATTCCATGCCTTCTGACGGTGTTACCGAGCTAGACGGAGTGCCAGTGGCTGCTTCGAAAAATGTCGAAACAAACGATGACGGCATTATGACGGACGAGTATGGAGCCAAGGATTATCGTGCACAAATGGAACTGAAGCCTGATCACACAAATCGACCATTGTGGGTTGCGCCAAATGGGCATGTGTTTTTGGAATCGTTTTCACCAGTTTATAAACATGCACATGACTTTCTAATAGCCATTTCTGAGCCGGTCTGCCGGCCAGAACATATACATGAATATAAATTAACAGCTTACAGTTTATATGCAGCGGTGTCAGTGGGATTACAAACACATGATATAATTGAATACCTCAAACGTTTGAGTAAAACATCAATTCCGGAAGGTATTATTGAATTTATTAAACTATGTACATTATCCTATGGAAAAGTGAAATTGGTGTTAAAACACAACAGGTATGTACATATTATTTTGAGCTAACAAATAACTTGAGAATATTAAAAGATTTAATGTAGGTATTTTATTGAATCACCACATCCCGATATATTACAAAAGCTATTGAAAGATCCAGTAATTCAACAATGTCGTCTGAAACGCGAAGAAGGCGAAGGTTTTATACAAGGCACATTAGAAGGTAAAGCCATCACACAATTTGGCACGAAATTACCACCAGGTGAAACTGCAGCCACCACATCGACAACTGACAATGATCCCAATGCTGCTACTGCTGCCGGAACAGCAGCTACAACAAACCCTGATGGCACTCCTGCTGTACCAGAAGATATTACAAACTTCTACGACAAAATTGACAACGAAGAAGAAGACGAGGATGAGGCCAATTTAAAAACCGTATCCTTTGAAGTGAATCAAGAAAAAATCGAAGTCATACAGAAACGCTGCATTGAAATTGAACATCCCTTACTGGCTGAATACGACTTTCGCAACGATACACATAATCCCGATATAAATATAGATTTGAAACCAGCTGCGGTGCTGCGTCCATATCAAGAGAAAAGTTTGCGTAAAATGTTTGGTAATGGCCGTGCCAGATCCGGTGTGATTGTGTTACCTTGCGGTGCTGGCAAATCACTTGTTGGTGTGACAGCCTGTTGCACTGTGCGCAAACGTGCTCTAGTGCTTTGCAACAGCGGTGTTTCGGTCGAACAATGGAAACAGCAATTTAAAATGTGGTCCACAGCCGATGACAGTATGATTTGTCGTTTTACATCTGAAGCTAAAGACAAGCCTATGGGTTGTGGTATACTAGTGACCACTTATTCCATGATTACGCATACACAGAAGCGTTCATGGGAAGCAGAACAAACTATGCGCTGGTTACAAGAACAGGAATGGGGTATTATGGTGCTCGATGAAGTACATACCATACCGGCGAAAATGTTCCGACGTGTGTTGACAATTGTACAATCCCATTGTAAATTGGGTCTTACAGCTACACTTTTGCGAGAGGATGATAAAATCGCCGATTTGAATTTTCTGATTGGACCGAAACTGTACGAAGCAAATTGGTTAGAGTTACAAAAGAAGGGCTACATTGCCAGGGTACAGTGCGCTGAGGTGTGGTGTCCTATGTCACCAGAATTTTATCGCGAATATCTAACAACAAAAACATCGAAGAAAATGTTGCTCTATGTGATGAATCCATCGAAGTTTCGTAGTTGTCAGTTCCTAATAAAATATCATGAAAAGCGCGGTGACAAGACTATTGTGTTCTCGGATAATGTGTTTGCGCTGAAACACTATGCTATAAAGATGAATAAACCGTTCATTTATGGTCCTACCTCACAAAATGAGCGTATACAGATTTTGCAGAACTTTAAATTCAATCAAAAGGTAAAATTATTATTAAAGTATATATGTACGTACGAGTATATGTATGTAATCTATCCTGATTTCGTTTTTTTATGCCCTTAGGTTAACACAATTTTCGTGTCAAAAGTGGCGGATACAAGTTTTGATCTGCCCGAGGCTAACGTTCTAATTCAGATATCCTCACATGGTGGTTCGCGTCGTCAGGAAGCCCAACGTCTTGGACGTATTTTGCGTGCAAAGAAGGGCGCAATTGCAGAGGAATACAACGCCTTCTTCTACACACTCGTCTCGCAAGACACCATGGAAATGAGTTACTCACGCAAGCGTCAAAGATTCTTGGTGAATCAAGGCTACAGTTATAAAGTAATCACACATCTGAGTGGCATGGACACTGATCCAGATCTGATGTATAAAACACGCGAAGAACAATCACAGCTTTTGCAGCAAGTATTATCCGCCTCAGATCTGGATTGCGAGGATGAAAAAGTGCCGGGTGAGCCCGGTTATCGGCCTAGTGGTGGCGCAGCATCTAAACGTGCTGGCGGCCTTAGTTCAATGTCTGGCGGTGACGACGCCATCTACTATGAGCAGCGCAGGCGCAATGCAGGCTCGGTGCATCCACTTTTCAAGAAATTTAGAGGTTAAGCATGGTATGCCAATTCAAATAAAACTCAGCACAACATAAATATATTTAAGTAAATTTGTTGTGTATTTAGAATTCACAAAAGGGAAAATTACATAGTAATCTTATGAATAACTGCTCAAAAATGTGCTGAAAACTAGTTTAGCGGGGCCGTGGTCTTCGCGCTCTCATGCCTTATAGCATTAATAAGCTCATAGTTCACTAAAAACACGAATCGTAAGCTGCATATCTGGAAGCACAAAAATTTAGTTTAAAAAAAATATTCACTATTTACAATTTACCTCGACCACACAGTTGTTAGCGAGTCGCGTCTTATTTCCAGTCAACAAGGGTACACCATCAATGAAAATAGGTCGTTTACCTTCATTTGCAATGAAAAAATCACCATTGCTGCGTAGTTTAATTGTCCCCTGACGGCGTGAGATTTTACATGCGGGACCCTCCAAAGACAGATCAATGTCTACATGCGAATCCTCAACAAAGCGACCAAAAGTGATCTCTTTCGACCGCATTAAATAACGCACCAAGCGACCCCTAAGCACGGCTAGCGTTTGACCATCAAATTCTGGTGGCGCGACGCCTGTGACCGAGTCCACTAAAACATTCCAACGGCTTAATTCATTTTCCAGCAGACGAATTTCACGTTTATTTTGACGGTCTGTCAACGCTAGCTCAATTTCTAGCGCTTCATCACGTTGATCATTCAGTTCGGCGTCCAGTATAAGATCCTCAGCATCGGAGAAACTTAGTGGTTGATCGCTCATGTGTAACGGCTTGACCACCTGATCTGGGAGTAACTGATATTGTTTCATCATTTGCCAATGATTCTGTAATGATTTAGCTGTCCGTGCGCTATAAAAAAGGGAGGCATTCTTTTCAAGTAAATCCTGGAACTGCTCCAGTTTTGGGCTATCAGTCTATAAAGAATTTAACTTTCGTCAACATCATATTTAATGATATAAATCTCCTCTACTTACGCTCTTTATAGTTCCCAATAGTTCTTCTTCTTGTACACTGAAAAGAGCTTTACTTTGAACTGACTCCACAAGTTCGGGATGTAGATTTCGCATAGCAGCAACTGCGATACGCGAAATCGCAGGCTCATATAGCAAGGAAAACCAACGAGATTGTAATTCCTGTAATGTGAACTTGCACGAGAATTTAACACCTCGATGTACCATCCGCAAGTCATTCGTTTGTTGTATGCCAATAATTAACGCTAAATCGTCAATTGGTTTCCAACGTCCCAAGTCTTTCGTAGTAATCTGACTTGGAGGACGACCGGTTTTCTTAGATTTCTTATTATTGGAACGAGGTGGACGTCTTTTGTCCGTAACATGTGCAGCTAGTGCGCGTTCCATTGAAGGTGAAGTTTGCTTGACTGCAGTCGTCGGGTGAACTGGTGGCAGTGGAGTAGATGCTCCAGCTAAAGAAATATTTCCGTTGTTTGTGTTTGGTGCAGATGCCGACGTTGATGTCTCTCTAACAAAAGTAGAAACTTCAAGATTGCTGTTAGCAGGCGTAGGTGCTTGTAAAACTGCTGTTGATAAAGATTGCGTTTGTGCAGAAGTTTGGGAAGTTGTGCGCTGTCGTCCGACTTTCGGTTCACCTCGCGACTGTGGAAATCCAATGCTGTATTCTACAATTTCGTCGTCAAAACGTTTGCGCTTAATTGAACGGGACGAGCTATGAACGGAAAATAATTATATTATGTATTAGATGTCTATTGAAGCGCTTACCTTCTACGTTTTTGGTCATTCTGCAGTTCAATTGGTAAATTCTGCAGTGGCGTCCCTGTTGTTGAAATTGGTTTTGATGTTGTTGTTGTTGCAGTCGTAGTAGGCGCAGACAAATTTGTTTTTTCTTTAGTTTTTTGAGCACTAGGCTTGGTAGGCGTTGCATTTGTATCCATGGCGACCACTGATTCGAAAACGGTAAGCCTACTAGGATTTAAATTTTTTTACAAGTATTTTTTACAGTATTCAATTTTCTTTTGTCAACAAGCAGCACAGAATTCTGAAAAGTGGAATTTGACAATTCGATCAAACTTATTTTGACAGACATCAGTGCTGCCATTCAACGCACACTACTAAGGCTACGTTTACAGCACATTATTTTAATTAAACAATTTCCTATATGTGCGTTGTATTATATTAAAGTTTATTAATAAGTCAACAATTTTTTCAAAATATTGTATTATGTAGAAAGGATTACAACAGCAAAAAACAAAATATTTTTATTCATTGGGTTGATCTTATTGAAATTACTTTAATGATGCAAACAAATAAAAATATAAATATAAAATAAGCAATTGCTAAATAATTTTTTGGAGAGTTCAACTTTTCCGTTTAAATGTAAGAAAATTGTTGGCATCATACAACTATTTTTCTATTCTGTAATTTTTATAAATGTAAGGCACAGCTTTCTTTAATATTGAAAATATTAAAATTGAAAATATGCTCAATGAAAACGTCAAATATGTTTGCGACAAATTTGTCACGATGTAAATTTTAATATTTAAAACTTTATTTATAATTAACATGTCTTCAATAAAATAATTTATTAAATTGCTTGTGTTTTTCTAAAAAAGGTTTTATAAAATATAAATTTTAATTCAAAAGTACAAATATATGAACATCTGGCAATGTTGTAATATTTTTCGATGACTGATGAAATGTAAATGTATCTTCTTTATTTATTTTTATCCAGTGAAAATAGTAGTTCAAAGGGAAAATCATACTTCTTTAAAAATTGTTTATTATATTTGCATAGCACAATAAAAGCAAAAGCAAAAGAGCTTTAACAAGTGAGATGAGGTGAGCGCTAACACAGCTTAAGCGAATATTATAAATGTGTTTATAACATATGTAAAAGTGTGCATGAAAGCAGCAGAACATAAAAACGCTGATTAATCGATTAAAAATTTAAAATGAAAACATTGCTCTTCTAATTAATTCCTTTCATTTACACACAACTAGTTTGCAAATGGAGAGTCCATTAACGGACAGCAAAATGGATATATCAGACGCAACAACTTCACAAGGCTCAGCAGGTGTATCGCCACTGGGAGAAGACGATGATCCTGATGCCTCACAATCGCCAACTCACAGCAATCACAATATACACCAAGTACTCATAAAAGATACAACTGTTGTATCGAATAGCACAATGAAGGAGGTAAATGTTGAATTGGTAAATGAAGTTACATCGAATCTGGATAACAGATTGGTACGACCAGACGCGTTATCGTTGGAGCTAATACCACAGCGACAAAATATAGCACGTACCATTACCGAGAGTCATCCATTAATGTCGCCCACGTGTTCCGAGAATGAACACAGCTCGGCGAATTCGGTGACCATGAATAATGATGTGAAACGCAACAATTTCCCCGATGTGGTGCCGCAATACGAACATGTGCAGTCGCCTCTGCAGGCTAGTACAATAATTGAACGAAATGCTTTAAATAATACACGTGGTATTGCTAACGCACCTGCTCCAGCGCACAATAAGCTAGCTTATTTACGTGCCCATAGTCCTGATCTCTTGAGCAGCGAATCTGAAGCAGACGTATCACAGTATCACGCTACAGTTGAGGCCAACTTTCAAACGGTGGCACTCTTACCCACTGTGGGTAATGAATTGCATAAAAATACCCGTCGTATTAGAAAATCCAATACAAATGGTGGTAACGGTGGTGATGACATCTCATCACTGGATTCAATTTCAAATCACAGTTTTGACGATGATGAAGACATTGAACATAATTTGGCTTCATTAAGCCCATCGAGTTCATTAATTGACGGTTTAGATGATGATAGTGACGATGGCGGCGTCGCCGGTTGTATAGATGATGAAGATGATTATCCCGAAGCAGTTACACCAACACCACATTTACAATCGATGGCGTTAGCGAGCAACATAGAAGGTGCATCCGACCAATTGCCGCAATATTCGGCAGCTGAAGAGAGACGTGACTCAAGAAATTGGCAAAAGATCACATTACCCGATGGTCGTACTAGAGAAATTGATATGCGCGTAATCGAGCCATATAAACGTGTGCTCTCACATGGTGGTTACTTGCAGGCTGGCGGCCATAATGCTATTGTAATTTTTTGTGCCTGCCATCTGCCGGATCGTTCACGTGCTGATTATAACTACGTAATGGATAATCTATTTCTGTATGTGGTTAAAACATTGGAACAATTAGTAACAGAAGACTATGTGCTCATCTATTTGCATGGTGGCACCAGTCGACGCAATGTGCCGCCATTTCCATGGTTAAAAAAGTACACAACTCGAGTTATAGAAAGTGAATGTGTTTATTAATTTTTTGTTATTTTTGCAGATGCTATCAACTTCTAGATCGCCGTTTAAGAAAAAGTCTGAAAAACATGTATTTAGTACATCCAACATTCTGGATTAAATCTATAGTATGGATGACTCGCCCCTTTGTTAGGTAAATGCAAGCAAATTTCCCTTTTTTTAATTTTTATTAAATAATGTTTTGTTTACAGCGCAAAGTTCTGGCGCAAATTGGTGTATGTGAAATCTTTGGATGAACTCGCCAAGCACGTGATTGTGGAGAAAGCTGCCATACCGGAGAAGGTCAAACAGTATGATGCGCGACATAACTAAAACATTGCTTACACTTGGCTTGCATTCCCGCCAAGGCTATGTACTTGGCTGGCAAATCACAATTAGTGCAATAGGCAAAAAATTCAAAAGCAGAAAAAGAACACAGCGAAGTTTCTACGCACCTCTTGCGTTAGTTGATGCATTCCTTATGCGCCTTTTTTTAAATATTTTAAAATTATGTTCCATTTATCTGTATCTGGCATACAGTTTTTATTATTTATATTTACGCACTTCTCGCGCTATGAACTAAAACTCTGTCACTCCATTACTCGCATATCTCATACAGCGATAGGTTTTTCTTTTAATTGTTTTCTTGTAACGTTCGGGATCTCAAATTTGTTTACTATTTGTAGTATTGTGATATTTTCGCATTTATTCGCTTTGCTCTACTCATTTCACATACTTTAGAGATGATACTCTCATAAATGAAAAGCAATAATTATTGCACTCGGTAGGATAGTATAAATTGTATGTGTATGTATATGTAAGTGTATCAACTCGTTTACAAAGGCTTATGTTAATATTCTACAAAAAATGTGTTTACCGTTAAGGAGAATGAAAGATTTAACTACACGAAAGAAATTATTCATAAATAATCATATATGTAGGTAAAAAAATATGTACATCGAATATTTTGTAGACTTGTATGTAACTGTACTGAACAAAAAGAAAGCACCCAAAGTCCGTGCAACGATGATTTGTTTTGGTGCCAAGCTGTACGATGGAAAGCCGGCTGAAAGTTATTATGTATGTACTTTATGGCTTTTGGTTTTTGTAGCATAAATAATGTAAATCATACCAATATGTAACATTTTACATAAGTACGTCCAATGATGTGCTAACGCTTATGTATTTCCATATATATAATATATGCATTGATTTGTTATCATGCTTTTCCTACATACCTACATATCGTACTCTAATAACAAAGATGTCGAAAAAGTTATAGAAAATCTAAAAATGGATACTTGAATGTTAATAAATTATTAGTGTACTTTCTGCACTAACATATAAGTTCGAAAATTATAACTTAATTTCATTGATTCTCAATTGTCCTTTATAACTTTATATAAATTTATAGAATGATTTCATTAATAATGATCACAAAATATTTATAATTTTCTTATGATTAAAAATCAAGAAATTTTTTATATTAATTTATTTAGGGTTGCAAATAATGAGCAAATTAAACTTTTTTTTTTGTAATCCCGTTAATTTTAATTAAAAATAATTTTTAATCCTGAAAATCAGTTTAAACATATATTTTTATGTTTTATTCCTAAATAAAAATAAAAAAAAAATTACAACCAAGCTTATAATTAAAAATTAAAAAAGATATTGTTTGTGTTCTACCATGTTAATATTTTTTTGAAAAGTAAAGCTTATTTTTTATTAAAATATCCATAATATAGTTAACAGTTGTTCACAAAATCTATGTGCTTAAATTTCATTAAATCATAATTCATTTTCTTATGAGATAAAGAATTTCGAAATTTTATTTCTTTGATTAAATTCAACTGCAATTGTTAACGGGTCTTTGGTGTTAATTAAAAATTGCTTATCTAATAGTTTGCATTGAAGTCTAACAAATTCTTAGTTGACGATTAACTTTATTTATTTATTTTAATTATGTATTAATACGTTCGTTTTCTACAACAAAAAAACAAATGTGCCCCTCTGCGGTTCGTTGTTACTAGACGTGCGTAATGATCCAACTCATTTATTTATACAATAAGTGTATGCTCATATCAAGCAGGGTGTTTAAATTCATTCATATACATATATACAAACATACGCAAATCAAGTCTAATGTAATCTTTATTATTATTATTATAATTTTTATTAGACAAAATGTAATCAGTGCAACCTCATACCACCAACTTAGCAACATGAAAACTTTCTACTTGTTACCTAAACCCACATATTTTCTAGTTGTAAGAAGAAATGTACGCAAAAAACTAAAAACTACAATCGAAAAACCATTTAGCTGTTGACAGTGTAAAAGGAAATGTAACGCTTTAGAAACTTTATAATCTTTGGATTTTGTGTACTGCATATGCTATATAAATATATACATACATATATATGTCTAAGCATTCCCAGACTAATTTGATATACAAACACGCTGAGTATTTACTAACAATTAAATAAATATAATAATAGTAAAAATTATAATCACTCAAATAAATACCTTATTGATATTATGATACGCAATATTTGAAAACAACAACACAATTGTTTATATTCTATATCGGCACGCATAAAAGCTGTCAGCACCAGAAACTAGAGTTTTTATATTTTACATCGTTTTTTTTTTATTATTGATAATTCAGTTACATTTTAAAAGACAAAAAATTAATGTGTGAACCTTTGAATATCGGCGCTGTAGGCATTTAAGTATTAATTCACAGTTACTTGCTTGTAAAAGAGCAAAATTTTAATAACTTCCCAGCTTTTTAGTATTATTTTTAACTTCTACAAGAGCGGTATGAAGGCAGGCAACGCTCCGACTTTGGGGCGCACAGGTGCTGAAGGCATTTCACTATCAGAATCTAGCTCTTCCGAATGTGTATCAATCTCTTGCTTTTCGGCGCTCTCATCCTTTTCCGTTGTATCACATGTTGTTGTTGCATTTGCGTTTAGACATTTGTCAATGAAATAACGCTTTGCTACGCCCGAATTCTCTTGTGTGCCTTCTACAACAACTTCTTTTGCTGCAGCTTTGTTCACTTGTTTATTTTGCTGTTTTGTTGGCTCATTTAAAAGTTTTCGTTTGCGATTCTTGCAGTACGCACAACTCGCTAAGTCACAGCTACCATTACGCTCGTATTCAGGACACAAGAATTCATGACGCTTGTTGCACTAATTGGAAAATAATTTTTACGCTTGATTACAAAAAATTCGAAAATATACAATTTGACTGTTATATACCTGATCCGCTAACTTGCAATAACCCCGTAGGAAATCCTGGCAAATTTCTGCGTTTACGCTAAGCTTTTTATGTAGATATGGACAGTCTGGGCGCACGCAAACACCCTGTAGAAAGAATTTACAAACTGGCATTTTCGCAAGCGAAACGTTATGTGAAAGTAAACAATCTGAGTTGTGGCATTCACTACGTAGAAATCTATAATAAAATTGTAAGTTAGGCATGTTAAAATTTATAGTCAAAAACGAAAAAATACAAACCTTGGGCAAATAGTAACTTGGTTCTTATCATGCACTTTGTTGCACTTCCCTCTTTCGTGCGCTATACATTTGCCTATGCGTTGGAAAATCGCACATGGTACATTGGTTTTGACGAAGCGGCGCGTGAGTAACTGCAGGCTACGATTCTTCGCCGTATTCAGATGTGCCAAGGCCAAATGGTTGCGCGTCCGCACGAAAACGTTTTGCGTTGTGGAAGCTATGTAGGTTAAACCACCAATGTCTATACGCTGGCGCTGTCTTTGAGCGGGTATTGTAGGCTTTGGTGTCCCCGTTACGCTGTCCTTGGTGGTAGGTGCAATACGGGTTAGTTTGAAACCATTCTTATCTAAAACAAATTTTGTGCCTTGTACAAATAGCACACGCTCGTTTGGCGTTTTGATGGGCTTTTGATTGTTTTTAATGGAATTAGTTTTTAAGCTTAGAGAGGATACTCTTGCTGGTGACAACTGATTTGACGCATTGCTAGAGTCTTTTCTTTGTAATTTATTGCGGGTGGATCGGTACAACACACCATTTATATTAAGCATTTGCAATTTTTTGTTGACAGGCAGTGATCGCAGCTTGGAGGAGCTGAAATATACGTAAAAATACATTTAATAAACGGTTATTATGAAAATTTATACACTTACGTTAAGGCATTTTTTATTTCAGAAGTTGAGCGCTGCAAAGCATAGCGTGCCACAAAACTCTTCCGCTTTAGTTTTACACTTGCAGCTAAAGGCAAACCTGGCCGTCGATCTAGTTTGTACTTTCCATTTGTGCTTTTGGGGGAGGCGGGGGTGATATTACGTAATATGCTAACAGCTGGAGTCGTATGCGTTCTTCTTACTAATTTTTTACTACTTAAACGTATGAGCGGTGATGGCACAGGCATAACTTTTGTTGTTGTAATTACCGCTGGTTCACGAACTATTTTCGTGCGTGATTTGGTTATAATTTTTTGTTTTGTGTCTTTACTTACTGGTAATATGCTTGATTTAGTATTTAAAGACGCTTTTTCTACTTCCTGGTCAGATTCATCGCATAGGTCGATAATTTCTCCATGTAAAAGCAAATTTTTTGTTGGATTTGTTTTAATCGGAGAATTTTTGGTTACTAACTTCACTTCTTCGGAATGCTTTACGCCATAATCTAATTGCAGTTTTTGTTGTTCAATGAGTTTACTATTGAAGAAGTTTGGATTCATATGTATTGCTGGTGGTCTATAAACACCCAAAAACAGTGGGTTGATGTGAGCACCAGATGACATTGTTTTGCTTATTACTGCATTTGCTGCGCAATTCGCCATTGGATGAATTTGTTTGTTGAAATGTGGATTAATATGGATAGTTCTCGATGTTGAACCATTTGCCTTTTCCTTGAATTGAGGCATATTAAAAACATCTATTATCTTCAATACATTTATTAATAAATATACAAATAGACTTTTTCACGAGAATAACACAAAATACTAAATAAATATTTGACGTTTCTGACAAATGAATGTTCCCACCTGTATGAATTTATTTGATAAATAAGTGTTTCCCAGTTTTGCAAATGTCAAATGACAACTCAGAAATGTCATCACTCTTTCTTCTTTCAGCAGTTACGGTTCAGTGTAAGAATCCATGTTGAATCTGTCTTATTTGTAGAACCGCAACTAAGTTTCTTTCTTTCCGGTTAACCATGGTAAGGAGACATCATAATTTCTCTCTTCGTTTAATGTTTTAATAAAAGTGTAAATAAAATGTGGACAATCATTTAATGGCGCGTGACTTCTCGGTGTACAAAGATTCCCATTAATATATATTTATTGTTAAAGCTTTTTGTGTGATGAATCTGCAATTGCGAAACGACTTCACGTGGTGGTAGTACCACTTGGAACTGTCATATTGAAACGTGGAGCAGAGCCAACTTGCCAAATGTTTTACTAATACTTAATATATCTATTTACAGCCTTTCCAGAGGTTTGTACAGACTGGCCGCATTGCCAAATGCTCGGCGGGTCCCTTGAAGGGCCGCCTAGTCGCCATTGTTGACGTTATTGATCAAACACGCGTAAGTGAATGCGAATACTTGTTCGATATTGTACAAAGGGTATGCAAGTGATGATATGGTTCACGATAGGAAGTGCCAACTGATACATAACTGAAGCTATTTACAACCATAACTGAAACATACCCTTAGTTCAATGTCGAATAAAAACTATATTGTCTTCTCATAGTTTTCACAATTAAAAATAAAATTTCAATTTATTACAGGTGCTTGTTGATGGTCCCTTGACCGGTGTACCACGTCAGGAATACAGATTGAATAATCTACATCTGACCAAATACCGCATCAAGTTCCCCTTCACTGCCCCCACTCGTATTGTACGCAAAGCATGGCAGGACAGCGACATGAAAGCCCAATGGAAGGCTAGCCCATGGTCGTCAAGATCACAAAATATTTGCAAGGTAAATTTCAATTGATTAACAATTATCTATTGTGTGTATTCATGACTTTAGCATGATGATAATGAAAGTTCTTGATAGGAATTGCCGGCTGATACATATATGAAGCTATTTTATTTATTTTCTGAAAAATATGACTTGTAACTTAAGCGTTAAATTTTTGGTATTTTGTTTAACAATTTTTCTTTTCCTTTTCTAGCGCTCTCATTTGAATGATTTCGATCGTTTCAAGCTGCGTTATGCCAAGCGTCAACGTAACAAGTTGCTCACCATTGCCTTCAACACACTGAAGAAGCGTACCAAGTCTGACGGTACAGAGCGTAAATTGAAGAAGGACAAGCGCGAACGCATCCGTGAATTGAAGGCGCAAGGTGTGAAGAAGGGTGCTGCCAAAAAGTAAACACCGTCTTTTAACTTTTCAGCTTAGTATGCTCGTGTACTAGTTGACTACTTTTCGGAGGAAAATAAAGTTATTTTATAGGAATAAAGAAATATGGAGTCTTATTTGGTAGTATTAAAGTTAAGTAGGAAAGATTTTAAGTGTGTTTTGGTTACAAACGTGTTTACATGAAGTGGGACACGATTATAATTAAAGCCGCTCACACGACATTTGGGGTCGTTCTAACCGGAACGGACCCTGACTTTTATCTGGCCAAGATCTGTCAACGCGGTAGCATACCTCAAAATTGTTTCTGACAATTTTCCGCCGTTACAACAACAACAAAACTATGCGATGTTAAGTGCATTGCAGTTGAAAACAAATTAGTAAAACAGTGCAGTATTCATATTTATTATGAAAAAAAGGTGAGGTACTAAATTTTTAACGAAAAAATGGAGCTAAGATATGTACTAATATAATTCGTAACAAAATACGAATCATTTGATGTATATGAACAATAAAATCAACTTAAAATATGATTAGAAAGCTTCTTTCCTGGCACTTCGATATGTGGTAGGTCTTTCCTTTCAATCTTTTTTCTTTATCTTCAAGTGTGTCTTGAATTACGGTCGTTCGCTTTGATTTAAGCACCTAACTCTTGTCATAAATTAAGTGCCAATTATTTGGATGGTTATAACCTAATAGCACTGGCAGGTACAGGAACATGCTAATATGTTGCTCTTCAAGTGATGTGGAAATTTTTATCCAATTGCGTAGCCATGCTATCATTTCTTCATGGCTAAGATTGCTGGGATTGAGCCCACGTATATAGCAAGAACGTCTAATTCCATCCGGATGCATGTTATGAACATGTCCTTCGCGTACAATAGCTAAATCCATGTTATGTACCAGAAACGCATGCTCCGCAAGGTGATAACGTTTGAATAAAGGCGTTGGGACCCCATGCAGTTGACACAACAATTTCTACAAAAGCAAAATAATTACAACAACATTGAATTAAATGTGGTCGCCGATAATATATAAAAACAACTTACAACTTGTTTCCTACTTAGAGAGAGCAGATCGTATGGCGGTTGGGTGAAAATGTCTTTGACTCTGAGCAATGACTCGACACTGGGATGAAAGCCGCTACCCAACATACCCAGTATCTGTTGCAGTTCTTGGTGACTTTCGTGTTTCTTGGCATCTTTTAGTTTCGATTGTAGAATTCGGAAAACCGATTTATTATTTCTCAGCCGTCTTTGCAATATGGCTTGCTGGAACTCTGCCCGTTGTTGTAGTGTCCAAAAATGCGAACATAAAAATAGCTGTGGATACGCGAAACTAAATGGAAAATTAAGAAAGTATTATAGTGTGTTATTTTTACAATATGCCTACATTAACGGCATCGCCACGTAACCGACCAGCGGCAGCGCCACGACAATTAACGCAGGCGCAACTTTCATCATATCGCGTGGCATTTGCATGTAGAGCTCAAGTTCTTTACGATTGAGCGCTTTCAGTCCCATTGGTGAGTTATTCGCAATGCGCGCTATCTTTAAGTAAGATTTCATATCGTTGTAAAAGTCCATTACGCCGTCAACGTAAGTGCGATATAATTTCATGGCTGATGGAAAGTTTTTCTCCAACAATTTTTCATAGTTTTTGATATAGTCAAAAAAATGTTTAAACATATAGCCTTCGACGTTTTCTCTTGACAGCCGTTGGGAAGATGATTTTTTGTCATCCTTTGCGGGTGGTGGCCATTTAGACCAACTCTGTGCATCATCCGAGTCATCACTTTTAGCTGACTCATGCTTTGGTTCTGGGGGATATATTTTAGGTGGTACGATGGGTGGGAGTTGTGGTTTCTTTTCGACAGCGCGTTTCTCCGTTGCACCACTGAAAGTATATGATTAAATAATTAAAAATTGTTATATTTCATTTAATAACGTGTGAAGTAGAGGTGTAAATTGTAGTGACTTACCTTCGTTTCCGTATGACTATGGCTAGAGGGGTGGCATACTGTTGCCGTTGCAGTGTAAATGCACGACTTTGGGAGAGATAAGCCGGTCGGCGCAAAAGGCGTAGCGCAAGGGTCATCCCTTTAATTTGATTGAACCTCGTGCTACTTGAGTGGATTCATGCGGAAGATATCAGCTGTGGCCTCGCCACTGAATAGATAAAGCACTTTGACCCAGTAAAATCAGAGAATTAATATGAATGCTTGAAAAATACCGTCCTATTGAGTAATGTGAACAGCAAAATGTCAAAACAAAAAATGAAAACAAACCACCGGGAAGTAAAAGTGTGAAATGTCAAATTTTAAAAGTTTTGAATATACACTGTGGTTGAAAAAATTTGTACCAATTATCTGTCAATTGTCATTATTTTATGAAACTGTTAAAATCTATTTATAAAGAAACATTGTAGCATGATATTTGAAGAATATTCTGTTAAACTTTCATTGAAAAATACGCCAATGACCATACGCCGATGTAAATACGCCAATTATTCTGGAACCTCGCGAAAAAATTTTTAATTCCGGTTTGTCTCATAACTCAGTGCTGAACCTAAACATCAAAATTTTATCTGTAGTGAATCGTTTTGCCGAGGTAACGCGAGAGTACTTAAAAAATTTAAAGTTTTTACTGTTTTGGGAACAAAAATTCAACTTTTTTTAAGGAAAAATAAGTTTATTTGTTATTGTAGAAGTGTTTTGAACACTAAAATTTAGACACAACATTCCTGAGATATTATCCAACAATTTAAGATAAAAAAGATCGAAAGCGGAGGAATGGGAAAGATTTATTTACAAATGCTAAGAAAGTTGGACAGTTCGTATCATTTTTGACATAATAAATTTGCCCCTAAAAAGCTTAATAAAATTTTGCAGGATATACGAAGATTTTGGCTTACTGAAAAACTTTAACGGCAATCCAGCACCATTTACGGTGTTAACTGTACATGAAATTACCACTTTACCGGTGAAAGAGAGTGAGAGCACAAAAAGCGTTAAACTTTTGAAAAGCTCAAATTGAAAGCTTTTAAAAATCGGCAACTACCAACCAAACTAATCTACTCGCTGCGCGACAACAAGTCAGTTTGCTCCAAGACGTTCGCAGCTTCAGTGTAGACGAAATAAAAGATCCAACATCCATGTGAATAACGCTTTCAATGGGTGCATCCGTGCGAATATCAAATGCGGCCGTTGATTACTAAAATAATTGCTTAATTACTTTTACAACGTAATAAGAATTAATTTTTTTTGTGCTTTGAAGCTGTTTCGAAAGTACCGCAATTTTAATAAGCACTGTGTGTGAGTAAACAAGTGCACGGTTATGTGAAGTAGCATAGTTATAGGCGCGGTGTGAAAAAAATGTAATAAAATAAAAGTGTGTAACATAAAATTGCTGGCATTCGGTGGGATATTGTTACATGTATTGTTGTTGTCAGCATTTATTCTATTGAATTTGCATACATCCGCCTATACATATCTACATATATGTATATAAATGTATGGGTGCGTGTAAATATGTGTATGCATATGTATGTATGTGTTCACCTTGAATATGCAGTGTGGCATAGATTTTATAAGTAAAAGTAAAAATTTTTTAATTCACTTCAGAGAGTATCCTTGAAAACGTGAGAAGTGAAGACTGGCACATTGCTTTTACACTTTTACAAATATTATACAATATTAGATGTACACACACACCCACACACACGCTTATACATACATACAAACATACATTTGTAAGATGCAGTAGCAAAATGCAGGCGCGAATATAAATAAAAGTTCCAACAACTTGCTAGATACACAAATACATACATACATATATACATATGTATGGTTGTGAGTGTACACACATTCGCGCCAGCGACTGCCAGTGCAAACAAAAACAAAGCGTTTGGGTCAAAAACGCGCCCAACAGTGGGAATGTGTGGATTGACTGGCAAGTGTTGACTTTTCTGTATTACATTTCTCAGCTATATACAAACATACAGTTATACAATAATATATACACACATATATCACAATCATATGTATATGGATGCGCACATGTGCCTGTGTAAGTGTTTTATATGTATATGTGCTAAGCGTTGAAATTTAGACGAGATATTTAAAATAAACAGCAGCGCTCAGGTGTGCACCCTCTGGCCGATGACAACCGCCAACTCAGCTTGTCGGATATGCATAAATATGTCTAGCGGAAATGCTTTATATACAGTTACTCACACATATACACATACATATGTACACATGCACAAAAGAAGCGGCAAAACACCTGTTCGGGTGGAAATGATTGAGGCAGACAATATTCAAAGGCACTTGTGACCACTCACAATAATTGTACGAGTGTTAAGTGTTAAATAAATGTGTTGCAAAGTGTATTTATGTGTATGTATGTGTTTTGGCTGTATTGTTGGCCGGCATTTATGTGAATGGTCTTTTTCCAGAAGAAACATTGTCATTTGCGTATCATCGTTTAAACAATTGATTTAACATTACAATGTCTAGCTTGACCGTGTATTACAGTTCGGAGGGTGTGTATGAGTTAACACATATGCAACGCTAGTTGGCAGACATAATTATTGGCATGTTAACACAAGGGTGCTATTAAGGCTAGTAAATAAATTATTTGTAAATTTTCTACTAAAAAAAGTACTTCTATTTCCGGTTTTAAATATGTTAGTAGTTTTTACTCTTTCGATAAAACTAATGAAAATTAGAAATTCATTGGAAAAGAAGAAAAAAAAAAAACGTGAACTTCGGTTGTACTTAAGCTTAATAGCCTTTACGCGTGCCATTCTTATGCATAAAATTATGAAAAAATATCTTTATATAGACTTTGATTGGTCAGTTTGTATGGCAGCTATGTACACATATGTTATAGCGGTCTGATCTCTACAATACGTTTGGATATTGAAGCGTTGTCTTGAATAATAAATATATAACAAATTTGTTGAAGAAAATTATAAAAATTTTTTTTTAACAAGAACTTTCCAAACAGGAAATCGATTTTGATGGGTGAGTTTGTATGACAGTTACATGCTACGGTGGTCCGGTATGAACTGTTCCGAAAATAAGCATGTTTTTGAGGAGAAATTGGTGTGTGCAAAATTTCAGATAAATACTTCAAAAGCATAGGCAATCGTTCGCGTCAAATACCTGGTTTAGTGTTGCCAAGGACTGTAGGATCATCACTATCTGCTCCTTTTTACCTTAAACGCTTGAGAAGCTGTTTGATTTACACATAAACGGTCACATTCTGAGAGATCATTGCAGGAGCAGGGCACGCTTCTAATAAAGATAGATCTTTTGGTTCTAGCCTGCACACTGTTGTGGCTTAGCTAGAAAAAGTTATATTTACTTTCCTAGGCATAGGTTGGACGCTCAATTATGGTTTGCCGGAAGCCGTCGTAACAGCTCTTAAGAGATATGACCTTGAATCAAACCTCAGGCATTTATGTAATTTTCAGTCTTCTCTGGGACAGAATGATCGTAATTGTGTGGAGTGAAGCTCACACGTGAATAGTATACGTCAAAAGGGGGAGTTCGGGATTATGGTGACTTGAGTTACGAGATTGTCGGGTGCAGACTCATGATGAAAAGGAATTTCCTGAGTACTGCTTATGAACTAACTCAGTCTTATCTCAACATCGTAAAAAACTGAGCAGCTGAACATAGCCTTGGCATAAACCCTAAGAGATATAAAATCCCACAGTCGCAGATAGGATACGTTCGCCTCAAATTTGCTGTAAAAGTGAAATAATTAGGATGTTACTTTAATAAAAAGTTCTTGGAGAGAACAAAAAAGGCGATTACTTATCCGAGGCTGTTGATTCCTTTTTATTGTTAGGGTTCCTTACGCGGCGGGTCCCAAAGCCAGCGCACAACCTTGGGGAGGGATGATTCGCCTACTCACTTAAACTCGCCTTCAAAAGGATGCCTTTGACTACCCAGAGGACACTTGGTCTCAGACCGAAAGTTGTGAGCTGCTTGAGCCGTATGTAAAATAAACGTTTCAGGCCACTCCCAAGTGATTGGTGCTCAGAGAACTTTCCTCACTTGCGTGAATTTCAATGACTCCATTCTCTTCTTTTCTGGCCATTCCCAAGTAAAGCCACGCCAATAAAGAAGAAATGTAGATGAGCTTTTGGCGTAAGGCGACGTCTCTTATCGAAAATAGTATTGTGGTTCTACGAGACCATAATTAAACGCATTAAGCGCTAGAAAATAAACTCGAGCAGCACGAGGTTTGCTGTCTTTCAGCAAGCTGAGTTTTCTGCCATCAAATAGCCGATTTATCTATTACTCCAAAGCGCAGCTTCCTTAAAGAATCTGACTATCTACGCCAATAGTAGAGCGGCAATTCTAACCTTGAAGACAATGACTATGCAATCGAAGGTGTTTAAAGAATGCCTAACTTCACTATCAACAGCATATTATTTACTTCTGGTTAAGACTAGTTTGATTAACAGACCAGAACGAAATCATAGGTATACTTAACTGCATAGCTGATGAACTGACACCTCAGTCTCGCTGTCGTTGGAGTGGAAACGGATCGAGGCTCTGCTGTGCTCTTGCATGCTGTTATTGAACGTGGTAAGCGGCTGGAAACTATTGGTATCTGTGCGTTCGCAAGATTTTTCCATTCCAAAAATAATCGCAAGTGAGCTCTTTGCCTTCAGAAAAGTTAAGTTACCCCCTAATTAGATATAATACACTTTACATATAATAAAAGTTCCCACCCAAGAATTTGAGTTTTATCGATTAGTTTATATGGTAGCTATATGTGATAGTGGACTGATTTGATCAATTGATTGTACCGTTGCCTTGGACCATAACTTATGAAAAATTTCGAGTAGATACCTAATAAATTAAAAAAAATAAATTGTAAATTTGTTTGTATGCCAGTTAGATGCTATAGTGGTTCGATAGAGGCCGTTTCGTTAAATAAGCAGCTTCTTGGTCAGAAACAGCAGCTTCCTGGTCAGGACCGTTTTTATACAATAAAGCCTTAAATTTAATCATTTAACTACATACATAAATATATAAATATTTTAAATAGTCTTCGATTTTTTTCTGGCAAATTTTGTCCTGTTCAGACTATAATTATTTTATATATTGTACAATATTAATAGTGGACTTACTTCTGTATACATATTTCTGCACTTCAATCCAAAGTGAAATCGAAATCGAATAAAAATACATACCGAAAAATTTTCCAAAAACAGTTATTGTAAATTTACACTTCTTATAACTTATTTATGGCATTTAAATCAAAAAAAAAAAAAAAAATAACTCTGAATTATTTGTGCGGCTTTTATTTGTCGAGTGCACAATTTGCTTTTTGTATTTATATAGTGGCCACAGGCAGTGAACTTTTACTGTGTCTAAAGTCAAATTGTTCGAAAAATGCAAATATTATATATTTTTGGCACTGACCCAACATGAAAAGACACACCTGTGGAATGCCATTTAAGTATGCTCTGCACTGACGGAAAAGCAAATACTCAGAAAAAGATTGATAAAAGTGTAACAAAATTTTTAAAGGGTGATGAACAGTTGTAAAAAGTAAATAATAATAATTTCAAAATGGAAGGCATTTAATTTGCATTTGAGAGATATTTTGTGATGACAATACATGTTTTCTTGCTTTCGTAATTAAATCTCACTCTTCTATGCATTTGATTATTAATAATCCACTTATCCGAAAGGACATCACTCAAAGGCCACTTAAGCGTACAAGCAAAAAACGCATGGCAATTGGCGGTGAAGTGAGTGTCGAGTGTCAATAAATACATTACTCGGCTAAGTGATTGCTGCATACATACACAGCAACGTATGATATTTTGTATGCACTGCAAACTTAGTTACTCATACGCCCTGTAGACCACGCACTGGCACGTTACTCATTTCATATGGAGTTGGTTACTCATACGTCATGATGCACGACATTGTGCAATGCTTACGTTGCATACGCTTTAATGTCAAAATTGCATTAATGCCGCCATTGCATGCATATTTATTTCAAGTTTTTTGCACGCACTACAAAGTTGAGGAGTTTGTGTGTGTAGTAGGCGGTGCCGCGTATGGCGCGGTGCTCAAGGTCAAGGCGTCATTGAACGTTAGCGCTGGAGGAATATGCATAAAAGCGCAGGCAAATACGCACACTACTTTTAATAGGATTTATGCAGAATATTTATGGTCGAAATCAAATTAGAAAAAAAAATAACAACAAATCATCAAAGTAGAAAGCTGTCATGCGAAGAAAAAGCTACGTTTGAACTAAATTATGCTTATAACTATGATATAACGTGGCCTGAAGGAAAATCGTTGTTAAGTCGATAAAAATGCGAAGGGAGAAGCAAAATTTTAAAGAGTGTTTATGGATAAACTGATAGAGCTGCAAAGCTACCAATCAAATTTGTGAAATTTACAACAATGGTTCATTCGCTTCCGTTCTGGAAATTTCGATGTGAAAGATGCGCCTCGCTCTGGTCGACCTATCGTTGAAAAAGTCGATGAAATTGTGGAAGTGATTGGCCAGGAGCATCACATAAGCAGCCATGACATCGCTAAGGAACTTAACATTCATCATCAAACGGTTTTGAACCATTTAAAAAAGGCAATCGTCCAATATAAGCTGCTCCAGCCTGGTCGAACCCTTTACCTTTTACTGTAAACAACTGATGAGAATGCAATCGAAAAAAACGGCCTTAACTGATCAGCAGAAAGGACTTCGCTTCCATCAGAAATACGTTAGACCACACACATCTTTGATGACTCGGCAAAAACTGGGAGATTTTGGCTGGGATGTTTTGATTCATCCACCTTATAGCTCTAACCTTGCACCATCGGACTACTATTTGTTTCGGTCAATGCAGAACTCTCTTAATGGAGTAAATTTGGCTTTAAGAGAAGCCTGTGAAAATTGCTTGTCGCAGTTTTTCGCCGAGAAACCAGAAAAATTTTACGCTGATGGAATAATGTCTCTAGCGGAAAATTTGCAAAAAGTGGTAGACCAAAATGGTACATATTTGAGTCATTAAAGTTCATTATAAATATAAAAAAATAGTTGAAGTCCGATTTGAAATACCAAAAGACTTTTTCGACTACCCATATTAAAATGTAGACTAAGGACATTTACAGTCAGTCAGTCTTTCATAACAGAAATATACTTTGATGATTGAAACTGCTCCTTTTCATTATAATTTTAATTTTAGAAAACATTTTGGCCGGGTTTTGAAGCCACAAGCTTCCCACTAAACAATACAAGGCTGATGTGATTGTTGCTAATGTCTTATTAATGTAAAAATTTTAGCGATTTTAGCTTTAAAACTCAAATCCATTTTATTTTGATCACTTTGTCAAATTCTTGTCTAAAAGTGTATAACATTTAGAAGCGTTGCACCTACTGACCTCCCTGCAGGGCATGCGTGCTCGTACATACTGGCATAAGCATAAATATATAATACATATGTACAAATAGTGCAATGCTTTTTAACAATAAAATAAGCATATACTCGGTAGGTAGGTTTGCAATTGCGTGGGTGCTTATTTGAATGCCACATAATATCGCAGAGCTGCATTTCTGCAGCATACCACCGTTTGACGCTTGGCCACTTGCCCTTGTTTATGCCTTTGTGTCACACAATAAAACTAATACATATGTACAATGCATAAATGCCTATGTACATAGTATATAAACAAAGCAGAAAGTGCATTTATTTGTACGCAAGTTAAAGTGGAAATAAGCTAAATGTGCGATTGTGTTGGCGCGATGACGGCAAACAATGCAACACAAAACATTGGAAACGATTTAAAATTGCATTCTTCTGCCATTACTTTGTGTTGTTCTTAGCTTAACTTTATTATAACTTTTAAATTTTTCATTAAAAATAATGGTTTTGCATTTTTAGAATCATTTTATTATATTCAATTGTGCCAGTAATTCTCAGCATGTTCACTTATAGGCACTTAGTGGGAGTTTGTGGACGTTTAGATTAAATATTTCATTCGTGAAAAGTTTGATTTTTCACACTAGAGCTTAATTTTATAAGATCCTAGATGGCTTCGAAAGTGTTTTGTAAGGTTTGTCAGATGCTAATTGTCCGGTTGATAGGTAAGGTTAGGTTAATCTGGTAGGGCAATAAGCCACGCATAGACTAGCTTGGTCCTTTTTCAATATGAGATGGAGTTCACTAACTAAGTCCAAGAGGAGTAGCCATAATTAGGGATGCCTGCACTTGACGTGAATTTTAACAGACGCTACAGCCTCACTATCGATACAGCGTAGTCCTGACAATGTGGGACAAGTGCACAAGAGATGCTCCATTGTTTCCCTGGTGCCCTGCTTTAGACATTTCCTGCAGTCTTCTCGATCTGTCAGCCCTATCTTGCGAGCATGTGTCGCCATCAGACAGCGACCAGTTAGTATTGCTATCATACTTCTACAGTCTCTTCTATCGAGGGGCATTAAAAGTTCTGTGTACTTCCGATCTACCATTTTGTTACTTACTTCTGGCACCACTTTCCACTGCTGCCCTGCGTCCTAAGACAATTCTGGGCGATATGCGATACGAGGTTACTGCCTTGATTGCTACTTGGCTGTCTACGTAGATGTTGACTGTGGAATTGCCTGCAAGTGCATTAGAGGCCCAGCTCCGAGACTTTCAATAGCAAAGACCTCAGCTTGAAATATACTGCAGTGGTGCGATATCCTAAAAGGTTGCCTTATGCCTCACTTTGGATAGTATATTCTCGCACGAATTCCATCGTCCTTTTTCGATTCATCATTATATGTAGATGTTTAGAGTTTTGCGTGTAGCAAACATACCTTCGCGTTAGCCATTTTTTTCTACATTTACTTCGAACCTTCTTTCCCAGTTGAAAAGTGAGGTCATGTAGTCCGTGTTTGCCCAACCGCTATTACCCACCGAGCTTTGCCCGAAGGTTCTATATGTAAATACTCTTGCAGCCAGTAGTCGTTCTGCCGTTTTGCTGCGCAGTTTTCAGCGAATAGGTCTATAGGTGGCAGGTTTAGTGCCACTTCAAGAGCCATCGTTGGAGTTGTTCTTATAGTTCCCTTTATGCACAGCGCAGCGAGCCTCTGAACCCTTTTCTTGGGCTTCCGGTAGGTGGATTTCCGCACGCCTGTCCATCATACTACTGAACCGTAGAGCAGAATTGGTCTGACTATATCTGTGTAGCACCAGTGCATGAGAGAGGAAGAGAGCCAGCAGGTTCTGCCGAGCATCTTCCTAAACGCATATAAAGCATTGCTGGCTTTCCAACCAGAATGGAATTCATATGTATTTTAGTTATATGGAATCCTTTTTTTGTGATGCCATAGAAAAGAAGAAACACGAACTTATAAATTAGTAAGCAATACAAATTTGCACAGGTTTTTAATTTCCATTCCCACCAGCTCGGCGGCAGGTAGAGTCTGGTACGATTCCCAGCCTTACTGCGTCGACGCCAATAAGGCAATGGCCCGTTAAAAGCCCTAAGCTTTACTCTTGGGATCGGTCTTGGACCAAAAGGCTTTGCAACAGCGCATATATCCATGGTGGTCCAGCTTCGACGAAGCTCTGTTATCTAGTAGTAGAATCATGAGAATATGGGGGCCCCGACCCGCTGCAATTCTACCGATAGTGGTTCTAGGGTGCCTTTGCTTGTTAAATCCTCAGCTTTACAGTTTCATTTTTATGTCTAATCGTCTTAAAATGTATGCCGTAAAACTAAAATCTTTTTTTAAGTGAAGAAATTCGCATCTTAGATTTGTATGAAAGCTTTTGCTCGTATGAATCTAATTTATTATCAAAGCAGTATAATTTTAAGCTTGTGCTTTGCGTTTTCGCCCATATTTACCTGCTTTTATGCAGATAATCCAATATTTTCTTCGCAAATATTTTTCTAACACCTCAAACACACCCGCAAAAATTTTCCATTTTTTTTTTTGTGTTATTACTTTCCGAAAACATGTCCGGTGTGAATGTTCTTCAAACCATAAACAGAATCGTTTGACATGACTGACATTAGTTAGCATGCGGACATGAGTTCACACAAACATATACCATACATATGTATATGTATATGTACATATTCATGTGAGTACAAGCCAAACAAGTGAGAGTGAAAAATGATAGCGTACACATGCAGAAGTGTTTATTTCCTATTCGTGGAAGCTGCTTTTGAGAATATTCCACAGCGCAAGCATATGCACAAACACGCATATCTAATTACTTGTCAGCTGTCAGCAAAGTGTGCTTTTAAGCTAACCTCAAAAACGGCACGGTATGTTTGTATATTAGCCTAAGTATGTGATGTTATAACGAAAAATATAAAAGTGTTCCGATAACTCCGCTGATTTATATCATCGCACTAATGGCTTTTGTAAGGAGTCAATAGTGGCCTTGACTTGTTGTGGCCACGAAAACAAATACGACGGTAAATAACAACCTTTTTTTTATGGAAAATGAAACATTGTGAACGAAAAGTGTTTCATACCATTGTACTAAATATTAATGAAGAACATGAACAAGCATTTTATAAATATAGAATAATATAACATAACACATATAAGTGTGCTAAAAAGGGAAAATAAATAAATAAAGGTTATTTTTGTTATAGGATGCCTAGTCAAGTTCGGCACTGTTGTTAATTTTATAGAATTCCGAGCGCAGTGTGGGTTAAATTTACATATTACGTAATTCGATATTTTATTTCGTTGAGCACATGATATCAGTTACTTATTCGACAGTCGTGTACTTATTCAGAAATAATTATCCATTGGGAAGATTCCGGGGTATAAAAAGGTATTTACTCTCAACGTGAAAATCAGCATCAATATTAAGTAAAGGCAAAACTATCGAAAAATAATTATTTTATTTTGTGCTGTGAATAATTAATTTTTATATTTTGTGGTGGGAGGAGAAGATACCTAAAAAGAATGTTATCTTACATAAATATATATTTCAATTTAATTTTTGGGTCGTTCACTAAGTAATCTCATTTAGTGCAATTTAAACACGATTTTTTTGTTGTAAAAAGCATTTTATGAACTTAAACTTCCGTGATCAAATTAAAATGCGAATTTTTATTTCTACTTCACATCTTTTTCGAATCGGTAAATTTTTTTCTGTAAGTTGGTAGTACTGTTAGTGACATTAATGTTAAATTTCACATCAAAATTCATTAGTATTTGAGATGCGTGTCGTTTTGTGAGGCTCTAAAAGTGAATTCTTAGATTTTTACTATGTCTGAATTTATTGAACAAAGAAGTGCAATAATGCACCATCTCATACTGCATTGGTTATTCGTGATCTTTTCGCCGCATTTTCAACTAATATCGTGCCGCAAACGTAATTTACCTTTGTGTAACTTCTGGCTATTCAGCAAATTAACATGACCTTTCCGAGGACACCATTTTGACTCAATTGAGGATATAAAAGCTAAATCGAGGAAGGCACTGATGGCTATGACGATGGAGAATTTTTCCAAGTGCTATGATGACTGGAAAATTCGTAGGCATAAGTGTATTGCAACGGCAGGGGATTACTTTGAAGGAGATGAAATGGACAAAATTCACCTTTCAACTTGATCCAACACCTTTTGCATCCCTAGGGCAAGATATTGATTTCAGGCTCATACATTTTTTTGTAGGTAAAAAACTGGTACAAATATATCTTGACGTGCTGATTTGAGGGAAGACTCTCCCATCGAAAAATTATGAAGAGACCGAAACAAGTAATAATGAGAAGGTGCCAAGTCTGGAGAATATGATGGGTGTATTAGTTTATCCCTTTCAAGCTGCAAAACCGTTTGGTCAGCCATCTAGCATTATCTTGGTTGAACTCTACACCTTTTCTATTTGTCGATTCTGGTATCTTCTGTTTGAGTGCATCACTCAATTTATCCAGCTGATCACAATAACTTCAGTTGTGGTTCAGTATTTTTAAGCCCTGATCTCTTGCATTTTAAATTCTTGTAAACAACTCACTTTTCATCTACAGTAACAATTATCTTCAAAAATGAAAAATTTCTTTGATATTTAATAAACAAATCATAGTTGTTATTGCGATGAAGCAAAATTCGTTTTGTCAGAACATGAGGAACTCATTTGACAAACTTCGAAATTTATGCTAGACATTTCATGATCTTGTGAATGACCTTGTTAAACAATTTTAACATTTCAGCGGTAACTTGAGTTTTTATTCGACGATTTCCATAAACCAACGACTTTTTTATCCTCGTCGGCCTCAAACTTTGCCAGAATTAGTATTAGTACTTAGTGTTAGTACTTTCCTCCAAATTGTGTCACTATCGCAAAAAAAATTATTATCGTGGGAACTATTCCCGTACATTTTAAAAACATGTGAAACAGTGATAGTTTTAGAAAGAGACATCGCCTATTGAAATCAAAAAGTGCTTGGATGCTGTAAACAGTAACTCTTCTCATTCAATGACGACGTTCAAAAATTTATTTTATAGATGTCAATTTGATCGCTCATCGGTTTTTAATGAATCGCACCAATTAAAAATGCCGGAAAAAGTGAAACTGTAGGAATATCAATACTGAGTAGGCCATATACTGCATGAAGTATTCAACATGAGAACGCTGTCAGCGCTATGGAAGCCGGGTGCTACCATGGGTTTACTTCAGAGCTGTGTTGGACACTGTTTAAGTGCAATATGAAGATGTTTTTATATCGCTTCGTAACTACCTACGAAACCTGTAGCCATTGTAACCACACACATATGTACACAAGGGTTCAAGAAAAGTCGAAAGAGTAGAACCAGCATACCTGCTTCGAAGGAGTCGAAGACTGTCCTATCGGCCGGAAAAGTGATGAGTACCATTTTCTGCGACTCAAAATATTTTGTTTACTTCGATTTCTTGAGATGGCCCCCTCTAACAAAGAAGAAAGTGCTTTTCAACCATGGTAACGTACCGCCAATGTTGTTGGAGGCCTAATTTGCAAAGCCTCAAAAATGCATTTCTCAGACAGGTTAAAGAAGTTGGGACATTAGGATACACGTGACATATCGATGTCATAAAGAGATAAGATTACATTATTCCACAAATTTATGTGTATGAAGTGAACATACATTAGCATATAAGTAAATATCAGTCAATTTCATTACGTATTTATTCTACAGAATTTTCGGTGAATATTTTCTTAAGACAAAGTGTATAGAAAATTTCAATTATGCTGATTTCGATTATTTTGATATCAAATAAAACTAATTATATAAATATTTATGTACTTATAATTTTCAGAATATACGGAAATTGTTAAATTTTAGTCGCATGTATTAAATCAATGGCTGCAAGCGAGTACCAAACATGTAAAACTAAATATAGACTAACGAACTTTTAATTTTATTTTCCAATTCAACGCCACGCTGTAAATATGTAGTAGTGTAAAGTAATATTTATGAAGAGATGAGTAACCACTATCGTACAAAAATTAAAAATAAATTCGTACCTGAGAAGCATTACAACAAATGAATGCCAAGTGAAAAGTACAAGTGATCAGAGGGACGGAGCGACGTTGTTGTTATGCAAGAAATAGTGTTTAGTTTTTTAATGAAACTTTGTTGTCATAAAAATGGCCATCAATATATTAGATTATGACCATTACGCAATCAGTGCGATTGTCACGGTCAGCATGCAGATTTTATTTTTCCTGATTAACTCCATTTTGCAAATGGACAAGCTGACGGATTTCGCCGGTGGTGTTAATTTTATTATAATATCGCTGCTTACCTTCTTTCTGGGGCAAATTGACAGACCATCAAAGGTGAGTGTTGACAAAAAAAAATATTCATTTATGTGTACTTATAATTATATTTGATATATTGTATGTATTGCATACATATATGGATCATTCTACCCAAAATCAACATTAACATAACTAGACAATAGACAATAAACTGGGTCTGTGATTTTTCTCAGCTTTCTAGTGAGATATACATTAAGATAAAAAAGCACTCAGAAATCGTAATTACATTCAACGACCTCTTCAACTGATGAAAATGTTAAAAAAAGTGAGGGATGTGGTGCTTGAAAATCGTAAGTGTTAGAGAAATGGCTTGACATCTCTCGCGAGTCTATTTGAATAATTTTTGTGGATATTTTGGGTATGAAACGCGTCGATAAAATTTTTTTTCAAAAATAGTACGACTGTGACCGAATTTAAAGCCAAAAATGCAATGAATACTATCCGTGTGATTTTTTCTTGTTCCCCAAACTGAATTTGCCGCTCCGTGGAACCCGCACTATTTAGTTTGGAAGTTTATTACAGCTTGTTGCATCTACCATTTGTCAGTTAATGTCATGCCACGAACAAAAAGCTTACCCAAACATTTAAAATTCGTACTTGTATGCATGATAGCTCCATCATGCGATAATCCATTAAAGGAGCAATCTGTTAACGATGCGATTTTCCTCTTATAATCTTGAAAGATATTTTCAAGTACAATATATTCAGTAGCTAGGATATTGTATTTGGAAAATTTGATACACATCTTACTACTTGTATATATTTATGCATGTATCTTTAGTATATATACGTGTGCCATGTACGATAAGATATACACCCAGCAAGCATTTTTATGACAAAAAATACTTTTTGAATTTTATCGATTATTTTGAAGCAAATGAATAGTCGATGCAAACATTTTTAATACTGTTGACACATATTTGCTATAAAATTATCTAAATAAAACCCTTTTTCAAAGCACAGAAGTCATAAGTGTGAATTCAAAACTATTCCTATTATCAAGGCCGAGTATATCCGTCAAACATTTATTTAAGCGAGGACATTTTACATTTAAAATGGTTTTGAACATTAGTTTTGGTTTTCAAACTAAACTTTATATTTACCGAATTGTAGAAATTTCTGTCCACTTTTTATTAATGATAACGTTAACAGTGTTTCCAATATTCTTTAGCTACAGCCTTTTTTCTCATAAACACAGTAATGCGAAAGCTTAACAAAACTAATTTGATAGTCTAATTTTAAGCATAAATAAGCCTTAATTATTTTGTTTAGGTAGTAAAGTTGTTTTTGCATTGTTCGCACAACGTTTCTTTGTAGCAGCCTAAGCAGTAAATGGTTGATAATTGGATTAGTTCAATGACTGCGCAGACATACCTTCAGAGGCTTATTAATGATTAGGTTGTGGGCGTTCTTTAGAACAGTAGACTGCAGTTAATTGAGTTTAAAAAATTGCCGCTTTTGTTTGTCGGGTCATAGAAGAGAAAGTGGAATGTATTGAGAGCTTTCTTCTCTGATTTTTGGTACTAATCGATACATTGTTGGAGAGTTTCGACTGTTTCGCGATCTCTACTTATTTTTCGTTTCGCAAAAGTTTTAGGTCTTTTGATATGAATTTAGCCTTGAGACGCTTCATATCCAAAACGTTAATCAATATGTGTTGAGTAGAGCCATAAAGGATATTGAGATCCTCTATATTTATTTTCAATTAACAGAGTTGGAAGGATGACTTGATGAGGCAATTGTGGATGATTTCAAGACCTACTTGTTTTGCTTTGTGCCACTCAAATACTCGTGCTAACGATAAAGTAGACTTCCCAAAACTCTTCTCTTACATTTTCAATGAATCCGTAGCCATGATTTCATTGGAAACACAATATTTCAAAGAAACTCGTTGTTAATTATTTTCCTTGGTGAAAATTGTGAGACAAATTGTGTGCGTCAAAAACGAATAGCACTCAAACACGTCTAGGAAAAAATCTTTAGACCAGTCCGGGTTTAACTTTACCTAGAGCTTGCTGAGATCTGATTTGTGAGGTCTGATGATGTATGCATATATTTTCCTTGCGATGTCTTGCGATTGTCAAGGTCGAGTGGATTGATTGCTTTACTAGCGGCCGGCGAATCGATGATTTAAGTCCTAATTAAATCCACAAATCAACAAATCTTTTCTCTAAAAGTCAAATCTAACAGAGTACTTGCATACAACTCACTGGAAACCCTTCTCCTATCACCTAATAAAAAGTTTATTGGGTAAACAACTTATCTGAGTTAGTTAGTTATGAGACTTGGCTGATTTCCGGATACAAGCCCCCTACAATGCACAGACAAACATCTTCATCACATTTCAAGTAGCCTTTGAAACTTGTGCCTAGTTGTGGTTATGGATGTCGCCAAGAGAAGGCGTAATGTATGCTCAGTTGCATTTCGAGGATGTCTCTTGTGTCAAGAGAGCTGACAGTTTTTATCTGCACTCAAAGTGATGCATGTACGTAAGTCAACCTGTATGCGTCTACGTATGACGAAAGTGCACATCATGTACATATGACATACATATGTACATATATACATACGCTTGTGTATATATAAATTTTTGCATGCAGGCATAGTCCATAAACTCTTAAGCTCTCAATGTTAGCTTGTCAGTGACGCTTTGCCTTTGACCCTCTGAGGAAATCGTTATATGCGCAACAACGAATATTCCTCAAACAAAACGCTCGTTAATCAATACACACACATACACATAAATGCACGCAATAAATAGTTGCAAGCTTAGTTCGCAGTTGTCAATACAATGTTTGGGGCGTTTGGTGCATTCTATGTCACCAGGTACGCCTTTATGCCTCGCTTTGTGGTTGTGTGTAAGCGTATATATGTATGCATGGGATGTGTACGTATGCGTAAGTGGCTGGTGTGAACTTGGTACATTCAGGAAGTGGGCATATTTTGATGTCACTAACAATGCATAATTGCAACGATTCGCAACGCTGACTCAACTGGCAATTAAACACTTGTTCAAGGTCTCTCTAGTGCCACAGTTTCCTTCGTCAATGTCAGGGCCGTGGCCTTCCAACCGGCCGGGTAGCCACGACAAATCTGCAAACGAAAATTTGTTTAACTTTTAGTCTACTGAATTCTCTAATATTGTTGCAAATTTCATTTGATTTACTGCGGAAGGTTTTAAAGGCAACTTGTGCTTGTTGCCTTTTAAGGGCTTAATGGCTTTGTTAGCATGCCGAAAATGTATATTTTTGTGTATTAGAATATTTGCAAAATATTGGTGTAATTTCCCTTTTTATACACATGCCTTGTTCTCTAATGCTAAGTACAATATCACATGTTTCCAAGTGTTGGAGAACCTTAAGAAAGGTCAGTGGTTGTAGCTAGTTAGCATTGCTCAGCAAGTTTGTTTTGTGTGTAAGATTTATTTCGAGTAATTTCTGTAAATAAAACTGACTTCGTGGCCTATTCCAGTTACTTTATATGTATGTCTGTAAATATTTATGTAAATAAATTGCACCCTTACCCTATGGTTGCATCGATTGACAGTGAGTAGACAAGTTTCTAGTGAACTAATGGCAGCACATGTTACCTCCTACTTCTACAACAACTTTGCACAACATCGTACTAGGGTATAAACATGCTTCCGTTGTAGTGCTTGTTTCCGAATTCTTGAATGCAAGCGGATATTGACAGCAAGCTGTGAGCCAAAATGTTTTTAATTATATACCATATGCCGAACAATACTGAGCAACTAATGGTTTCTGTATCGAACTCTTTAGAGGTTCGGTGATTTAATGTTTATGTTGTATAACATTTTCTTATAGACTACTTACATCACTATGCTCTTTTGTTCAATAGAGCTGTGACTATTGAAACAATTTAATTTAGTTGACAGGTTTTAGTAAAAAAAATCAATAACTAAAAGGTTTTTCGAAACCACTACAAGCAGACCATATAGTGTCTTTTCTAAGACAGGACTGTCATGGCGAAGTTAAGCAGTGCCCGGGCATTACGAAAGGTCGATAGAGACGGTCGCAAGGTCCAGTTCTATCTTCGTTACTCTGGATATTAGTGGAGAATGACCTAATGAAAGTACTCGACAGACGAAGCTGTTGGGGGATAACCTTTTCAGATGGTGTTGTTCTCATTGATAAAGGAAAATTCCTAGATTACGAGTTAGGTAGTAGCTAGTTGTACGGAAAGAAGCAGCTTAACTGTAAATCCAAATAAAACAGAACTGGTTTTATTTACCAGGAGTTATAAACTGCCACATGCACCTCCCGCTCTCGATTTCAGCTTGTCAAAAAGGAGAAGTACTTGGGTCTTATCTTTGATAGAAAACTATTATGGAAGCCCAATGTTGAAGAGAGAGAGTGAGGAAGATAGTAGTTACCTTATATCGCTGTAAAAGAGATTTCGAGAAGCGACGGTGTGTCTCACCAAAAATTGTACTTTGGTTTTACGAAATCTTAATTAAGCCAATACGGTTCTATGGTGTATTTGGCTGGTGGAGGCGCACGATAAAGCCACACTCGCTACACAACTAGACTCGTCGTAGGAGTCTTCTGTCGGGAGCTCTCAATTAACTTTTGTTTCAGACTGCCAGACTGCAGTAGTGTCTTTTAAGCAGACTTCTGTTAGGGAGATAAGCATCCACTCTCATGAAAGAGCCATTATACAGGACTTGGGATCACTTAGGTTATCATCCTTTCTATGAACCTAATTTTCTGGAATTAATATTAACCGCCTCAAAAAACAACAGGCTATACAGGCATGTTGTTAATTTGCGATCCATAACTTGGAGTTCTGGGCATCACAATCGTCCAATTTTTCCGGCTCCATTAAAGCCCTGTCATACCATCTCGCGTGTAAAATTCAATATCACTGTCACATTCAATAATGATTGTTAATTTAATCAATATTAAGTTATTGATTCATTGCATAGTTTTCAACAGTCCGTTATACATTGTGACAAAAAATTACCCGAAAATTGTATATGAAAAGCTAAATATTTGATTATTCATCAGTTTTTATTTTGTCGTCTTCAAAGTAATCCCCACCAGATGTAATACTCTTATGCTAACGATTTTTCCAGTCCTCAAAACACTTTATATAAAAACTTTTTGGGATGGTCTCACCTCCTTCAGCGAATTTTGCTTTATCTCTTCGATCGACTGAAAACGGGTTCCACTTAGCGCCAGTTTCATTTTTGGGAACAAGAAAAAATTACACGGTGTCAAATCTGGTGCATACCTTGGTTAATCGATGGTACTCATTGTTTTTTTGGCTTTAAATTCGGTCACAATCACTCTTTTAAAAAAAAACTCAGTTTTATCAGGATGAGAAGAGCAAGAAAAGCAAGTTTCATACCTAAAATAGTCATCGAAATCATTCGAACGGGCTCGCGGGAGACGTCGATCTCTCTACCACTTGTCTGATGATTTTTAAGCACCATATTGTTCCCTTTTTTAATATATTTTCATCAGTTGAAGAGATTGAAGGTCGTCCAGAACGAGGTATACCTTTAACGATCTCTCGACGGTCTTTGAAGGTTTTATACCACTCGTAGGCTTGTGTTTTTGAAACACTGTAAGCCTTTTTCAATATTCGCAACGATTTCGTACACGAAATTTTAAGTATTATAGATTAAAGTTTGCTGGTATGTGCTAAGAACTAGTTTATTGCCACTTCCTCCTTTTACTAGTCCATATCTCTCACTCAGTTACATATTTCCTACTACACTATTGATATGGTGTATTGTCTCATTGGAGGTGGAGAAATTAGGAAGTTTTATTTTTAATTTCACGTTTGCTTTTGCTCAGCTATAACTTCAGATTGTGTACACCTGTCTGTTTTCCCACGAGTCTCTACGTGAACGTACATATTCGTGACGTACAATTCTTATTTTAAAATAAGTCTGTCTCGGTAATGGTCTTGGTTGCGGTTGCGCTGCGCATGCAATGTAAACATACAAATATACAATATTTATGTAAGTACAGATGTATATTTATCACTTATTTGTGTAAATGAGTGTTAAATTCTTCCATTTGCGGCCCAACTTCGGTCTGTACGTGTTGCTACATTAATGCAATTGCTTTCGCAATTTTTTTTATAAAGGGTACACCGTTTAATGGCATGATAAAAGTGGCCTTGTCCTTTACGAAGTACCGAGTCAACAGTTAGGGTTTTTTTATTGATTCCATAAAAAATTTAAAATAATGCATTCCGCGCTATTGGGTTCAGCAAAAGTATATCGAACAACAATTTTTTCACATAGATATGGATAGTAAAATGTGTTGTATAACGTCACCCTTTATTTTAGCAGTCTTTGATTTTGCCGTTAAAGTGAGCATTTGTCGAATAAAAAGTGTAGGAAATTGCCGCAAATGGCAGAACACAATACAATTTACGTCGGTATCTATAACCGTAATTTGTTTTAACCAAAGGTGAGGCGAATTTTGGTGTGGGTTGCCATTTGGCGTGCCTGTACGAGTACAATTGACATACAATTAGGTGCAAGGCCTACATTTACTAAATATATCTGCTTGGAAACAACACCGGGAGCACGTGTCCAAAGCGGCTTTTATGATTACACACGCTATTAGAGTGGGCATTGGGTTAGGTTGTACTAGTATAGAAATTGTTTTATGCTCGGTCAATGAGTACCAATATATTTATGATATTCACAATTACATTTCCACACGGTATGTTATTATGTACCTTTTTAGTCGTAAGTCAAGTGTATAAATAAGTACCTTTTTGGTACATACGAGTGACGTTTATCCTTCGTACGAGCTCTTCTTGTCATTTGTGATTTACGAGTTACAATCCGCTTTTTATCAGCTGATGGGTTTTATGAAAAATGACAGGATGGCACCATAACAAGGCAAATCTCAGGCATCGGAAATCTTCTTTAGACAATGCAGGCTCCAAATTATCTTACAGTTATTTATCTTATTTTATTAGGGTATCTACTATGTAAAGTCATATGCGCCGCTCAGATTCGGAAGGGTTCTACTAAAGATCTTACATATATCGGGGCATGGAGGGCTAATAAAAGATATAGTGTATTTCGATAAAAAAATGCACAGTAATACCTAAATGACAATTATATAACTTTCACAAAATCTTACTAATAGTGAAAAATATATATGATTGAAAACAACAACAATAATCAATATATTTTCATAATATTTCTCTTAACTCTGGGGAAACCCAGGTAAAAAATAACATTTTTTCAAAAATTTTTTCTCGTATAAAAAGTAAATAAATTTTGAAATTTTTGGAAAAAATATTTTAAACTCGGCGATTGCGACACCATTTCCTGTTATCCCTCGGAAAAAGATGCGCATTGGCTGGATCATCTAAAGTGGAAAAAGTAAATATTTTAATTAAAACCTTAACTTAGAACTTAGACGAAAATTTCGCGAAATAATCCTTCGTCCAAGTCTTTAAGAATTGATCTCTAAGACCGCTGTAAAATTTTATGAAGACCTATTGAGTAGTTCTTGAGAAATCTTGCCAACCGATCCCAAAAACACAGTTTCGAGAAAAACGCTTTTAAAGACGACACACTTAGCCTAGCTAGCCTCGAGCGCACAAGTTCTCAAGCCTGTATCTCCAAAACTTGTACTCAGAACAACTTGAAAATTTAGGAAAATTTTCTAGAGGTATTTTAAAATTTAATAAGGACAGTAAGAGCATTTGTTGTAGCCTCTTAAGAATCATCCAGATTTAGGAGATCACTCTCTATATGGTCCGATAACTACTTAGTTTTATGGTGATTTATCTATTTCTTATCATTGTATCCTCCCAACGAAATACGCTTTCTGAGCACCTGGAAATTAGGCCTCTGTGGCGTTAACAATCTCCTATATCGATTCATGTTTATGCCCGGCGAGTTTACAGTTACAAAACAAAAGGGGCCCGCAATTCAAAGCCTAATTCGTTGTCTTTACTAGGAAGTCCATGTAGATCACATTCAGTGTTTCCCTGAAAACGTTGAATATCCTCTTTCGAGCGATAGAACAGTCTTCAACTGCTTTGGGCATGATTAGCTGTGTATTTTACTGTTTCGTGTTGAGCCTAAACACAATCTCTGATTTAAAAAAATATTTTTCTATATACTCGTATTACTTAAAAACATTACTTTAAAATGCAAATATCTTACTATATATTATTATTATCATAAATTTTCTTCAAAAATTTGTTTTATTTTCAGGCGTACGACAGTCGACAACTTATGGTTACCCTATTCGTTTGTCTCTGGGGTGCCCGTCTTTCTGGATACCTGCTGTATCGCATAATTAAATTGGGTCGCGATAAACAGTTCGAAGACACAAGACGCAACATAATCAGATACGCTGTTTTCTGGACGTTTCAAGTGAGTACAGCTGCATAAATATGTATAGCTGACAATAAGCAAATAGTTAGCGTGTGATATACATATGTATGTAGTATTTATGTCAATTTGTTTTTATTTTTAACCTTCACGAACAAAAATTGATTACTCCAATGGAACACGTCAAGCCACAAATGATTTGAAATCCAATAAAATGCGGACAAAGCAATGAGATTGATTGGAGAGCGATTTACGGTTAAACGTACCATTATGCGGTTTTATTTATATATATACACAGATGTATGTCTGTGGATAATTATATTCGATTATTTGAACGTATCTACATACATATATATGTACAGAAGCCAAGTCAGTACTCAAAAGCTAGGGTGGGTAGGAAGTTTTTATACTGATTACATTAGCTTACTGTCATTTTGCGACTGTGAGGGCAGAGGATATTTCTTATTAATCTTGGGTTGCTATAACAGAAAATGCTGGTATGATGTCTTAACGCTATTTTTTTGTTGTGGTCAAACGATGTAGGTGTCAAAACACCACCATTTACTAAAATGACAGAAATAGCAGAAGTGATGGAAAATGTTTGAACTCAAATTCGTAATCAGGACACCTCAAATACTCCACAGAATTTTTAGCACATCGCTCGTGAATTTTTTCTTCAGATTTTTTGAGTAGTTTTGTTGGCGAGAAGGTACATAATATGTCTAGTAAAAACAATGTATTCATTTTTGCATTAAATTGAAGATATTCTTTAGGTCAAATACGTACCGTTTTGTTCGGTAACTTTTTGATATTTTGAAGATAAGTTTATAATTCCATTCTCTCAGAAAACATCGTCCATATTAGAAAAAAATGGGACATTTAATCTTCACAAACTTCTCTTGAGGGGAATTTTTACCACTAAAATCATTCGTCATAGAGAGGAACAGGTTGGTTCTGACCAAAAGGCAAATGCATAAAAATCTCCACACGAAGCATCCTGAGCTAGCCAATCTAGGCTAAGTCACCGTGTGCACTTGTTCACAGCGACTCGATGACGACCGTTTTCCTTAAATTCAAGTTTCCCAACGGTTATTTGTTAACGTTTAACTCCTGGGCAATGGAAACAGCGCTTAAATGATGATTAGATTCGACGACTCGTTTCATCGATAAAAATTTGCAAAAAAATCGTAGATTCTCTTTTTTTGTATGCATTGTTGACGCGGGCTCAAGCAAACCTAAGTCAAGTAATCAAAAACTGTCTGAGAAGTGTTATTAGTATAAATTATTTTTCTAACGCCATATAGTGTAACCCGCTAGCTCTTATATAACACGAGATATATAATAATAAAGGCATATATTGGAAAAATAATTAATTTCATTTTACTATTATAGATCTTTCTATTGCAGTCGAAATGTTAGTCCAAAAGTCATATATTCCTAGATGGCTCTACCTCGTTTGCTGGGGAGGATTCCCTTATATCAAATCAAAGTTCAAGTTCATTGGTGTTTATTCAATTAATAACGAAAGTCAGTGTCAATCCTGGCATTCTAAAAAATAAGCTATTCGGAGCCCTAATTTATTCAAGAATCTTGCTTGTTGCCTGTCACCAAGGCGCTTACCAAAAATTGAACAAAATTTCGTCCAAGACATTAATTTTGA
This sequence comes from Bactrocera zonata, assembly GCA_037783105.1. Classification (NCBI taxonomy): domain Eukaryota; kingdom Metazoa; phylum Arthropoda; class Insecta; order Diptera; family Tephritidae; genus Bactrocera; species Bactrocera zonata. The sequence goes on along the minus strand of JBAWJQ010001792.1, from coordinate 216,089 downwards.
GAGTGTGGTTCATAAGTCCGTAAATTGAATTGAAACAAGAGAAAACCTAAACATCGATGGAATGAAGCTAGAATTATCTTCACAAATTTAAAGTTTCCCTATAAGAATTTGATTTGGAGTGGTCCGATCTGAATAATTCGTTTAGAAACTTTATTGTTGCTTTGGACAATAATCCATGTCAATTTTTGAAGATATACATATATGTATATATATATAGTATATAAAGGGTTTGTCTGGAAAGTAATAGGACTGATTTTCTTCCGCCGCGACTGTACTTCGTAGCGTACGTGCACCGACTAGATTCGGTCGAGGGCGTTCCTAGCTAACGAACGAGCCTCTGAAGAGTCAGGATAAACATTTTCGCGCGACGTGTTTCTGTGGGTGGTGCAAGCCGAAAATGCAGCGTTCGTTAGAACAGAGGTACGTCATTAAATTCTGTGTGAAACTCAGTAAATCAGCGACAGAGACGTTTGATATAATCAAGCTGGCTTACCCAGATGTTGATTTAGCAAGAATTGGTGTGTTTTGGTGGCACCAGACCTTTTTGGAGAGCCAGGAAGAGGTTACTAATGAAGATCGTGCTGGGAGACTTGCGACTTCGACAAACACCAACAATGTGAGTCGTGTTCGCAAAGTTTTGAACTCAGACCGTCGACTAAGTATTCGTTTAATTGCCCAGATGTTAAATTTATCAAAATCTGTGGACAGCATGCACCTCGGATCTCAAGGCTATTCCGAAAAATGCCTTCCGTGACGCCTTCAATGCTTGAAAATCGCGCTGGCAGCGCTGCATGAACGTAGAAGGAGCCTATTTTGAAAGGTTTTAAGAATTTTAACGATTGGATCAATAAATTTTTTTAATTCGACTCAGTCCTATTCCTTTCCGGACAAATCTTGTATATTCAAATAAAAACAGTTTTCTTACAAGAAGTTTATTTTCTTTGGCAATATATAATATATAGTCTATAATTAGGAGTTCCATTAAATGAGCAACTTCTGACAAATTTGGAAAAAAGGTAGAGTAGAGAATTTCAGATCTCAAAAACTGAACACTTACATAGATTGTGCATATACAGACAGGCGGGTATGACAAAATTAACTCAGATCGTCAAACTGATAATTTATATATATTTTTTATAGCATCCGATGTTTCCTTCTGTTACAAACTTACAAACTTATCCTGTTCGGGGTATAAAAAAGTATGCATTAGAAATTTGTAAAATTCAACCAATAAATGAAATAGTTCTAGAAAATCAGTTTCTTTAAGCTAAAGCTATGCGTATGTATAACGTTTCATTAAATATTAATAACAAACATTTTAAAACTAATACGCTTTACTGTATGTATTCCCATCGTCCCAACCTTGTATTCTCGCGACTTTGATTTGTTTTTAAACAATTATAACAGTGTAATTATTTTATACGCAGTACTCAATGGCTCTAATGGATGGTGATTTTAATGGAAAATAGTCATTGATTTTATTGCTTATGACGTGCGTAGTTTGGCTTATAATTTTCCGCGTTTACCATTAATATTCATAACCTTCCATTTCCCTGTCAATGTGGGAATATGTCCACTCGCCGCTGTCAAGGGGAAATTTAACGAATGGCCACGCACGCAAACAGTTTGCAATGTCATTACACACAAACAAACATATGCACATGTAAATATAATGAAGAGTCTATAAATAATCCAAAAATCATGGACAAAATGTTTTTAGGAAAATTCGACTCATTGCTTTCATATGACCAAAAGCCTTGTTGGCTTCGTAATTTATTAATGATTATGCGTGACTTCAATCAGCTGTACACACAGCGGTAAAGGATAGAGAAGGTTTTCTTATTGTATGCTTTTTAATTTTATTTAGCGGAAATGCCATTTATTATGATTTATTATCCTTGAATGATGAATTATGCAAAAGCTGATTTTTTATCCATTTTATTATTATCACTCTTTACAGGCCGTTTGGGTTTATGTTGTTTCCTTACCAGTGATAATCATTAACTCGCCTCGGCATTCGCAGCCAAATGCTCCCAAGACTATGACCACATTGGACTCCACTGGTACAGGAATGTTCATTGTGGGTTTGCTGGCCGAAACTTATGCGGATTTGCAGAAGTTCTCTTTTCGTCAAGATCCAGCAAATCAAGGAAAATTTTGCAATGATGGTAAGTTTATTAATTTGTATATAAAAATATTTACATGTAGTGGTATAAACACAATTTTCAAAACAAAAAACAGTCAAGAAAGTCAAGAAGGCTCTCGTTATTCTCTTATTTGTTTTCAAATTTCAGTAATGAAAATACATTGTAGCTTCTTTGTAGGCCACCAGGTCGAGGCTTAACTAATTTAAAATGTTATGGAATTTATCTCTAAAGTCAACAATGAAATTATGGTAAATCTTAATATACCTCAAAATGTGTCTGATCGGTAAACGGTAGAATCGCATATCACCATAGGTATAGGTCCACCTTTCTTTAAGCATTTCTATAATGAAGCCAATAGATTTGAAGGTTTCATTACAGTAAGCTCTTCAATCATGTAGGGTTACAACCAATCTCTTATAAATTTCAAACGAATTGAACATTCTTCAATTTAGAGGCAAACAAAGCTTGCTGGTTTATCGTTATAGACCATTTATTAACTATACCTCGACAAAAAGTTGTATAATGAAGAGTAAAAGGTATAGTCAAAATGAAGAATTCATAGCTCGCTCTCACCTTCTTCTTTATTGGCGTAGACACCGCTGACGCGGTTATTTACAACAGCGCGGTAGTCATTCTTCCTTTTTGCTGTTTGCCGCCAAGATTTCAAGTGTAGTCAGGTACTTCTCTACCTGGTCTTTCCAACGGAGTGGAGGTCATCCTCTTCCTCTGCTTCTTCCGGCGGGTACTGTGGCTAATATTTTCAGAGCTGTAGTGTTTTCGTCCTGTTTCTTAATTCGCTGAACTATGTCAATATCGTCGTATATCTCGTAAAGCTCAACGTTCCTTCGAATGCGATATTCGCCGTGGCCAATGCACAAAGAACCATAAATCTTTTTTTCTCTCGAAAAATTGCTGTTTGTGTTAGTACTGGTTCCAAGATAGACGAAATTATCTACGGCTTCGAAGTCAACAGTGCCGTGAGGGCCAAGTCGCGAGTGTGACGACTGCTTGTTTTTCGGGCTTAAAGCCAATCTGGAAGATCTAATCAGTTTGTTGGCTTTAATCCTTTATACAAAAAAAATTCAACGTTGTCCTGGTGTAAGTCCATAAGCATAATTTTTCGAATGGTTTGATTATCAATAAAGTCGGCCTAGTTGTATGAGTTTCATAGAGAGACTATCTTGATGATTATATCATTGATAACAGTTTGACTGAACAGTTCCTCAGATTAGTGTGTGACTTGTCATTAGTAAAATGCAGGTTTTTAAAAGTTGGCACATAGAAGATAATAAATGTCATTAGAAACTCATTTAAAGCAGAAATCCACTCAAAGTTTTGACGTTGGCTACTAAGAAGCAACAACTATGAAAAGCATGTTTTGTTATTCTTCAGAAACTACATTTGAATCCAGCTCCAGCGGAGTTAAAATGCACATGCCTGAGTAATAAAGATATGTCTGATTGACCAAGTTACAGCGTGAAAATATGAAACGTAGGATTGAAACATTTGAACTGCTATAAAACTGACACGACCAAATTTGCCCAAAATCCTGCCTTTTGATGTCGTTTCGTTGATTCCGCTTAAAGACCAATAATTGAAAATATCGATAATAGAAATTCTTTAGTCTGCCCATCATCATGCTTGCGCTGGATTGGCTGTCAATAATGGCTATGTGCTTGGTGAGATTCGCAGGAAATCATCTACTATGAACAGTTCCCTACGGGCAAACTTTTAAATAAGCAATCGTTCAAAAGCGGCTAGCTTTAGCCAATAAGAGTGGATAACGCCAGGACCTACCTATCGGTAGTGACACGCTAGAAGGTCCGAAAGTTTAGTTGGTAGATTATTATGAATCCACCTTATAGTTTGGATTTGGCAGCAAGTGATTACTACCTGTTTTTGTCTGGCGTCAAGAGAGGCATATGAAAATCGACTGTTTCAATGTTTTGTTAATAGGGTTAATGTTTTATGAGAGAGTGGCATTATAAAATTGCCTTCAACATGGCAACAATTTATTGAACAAGTGGCCCTTATTCCACATAAATTGGATAGTTTGAACTATACTAAATAAAACCGTCAATTGAATGCAAAAATAATATATGTATGTAGTTCTTTTACTAGGCCTTATACTATAGTTCAAGATTGGGGGTTAGGATTCTAAAAGACTTATAAAGAAAAAAAAGCTAGCTAAAAATGCTTTGTGAGACTGAAAATTTCACAACTCGTTGACCTTGTCTTCGAAAAAAAAACTGAATTACATTTTTTTCCTCAATAGCATAGTTGCATTTCCCCGAAGTCTTTCCAATACACCGCATTCACATATAGTTCATAATTAATTTGTATTTTTCTGAAATCTCACATGTCACTTGTTTTACGCCTGTTCGCTAAAATCAACCCATTTCTGTATTCCCTGACCACTTCCTTTCATATGCTCATGCCAAGGGCGACATTCCAATTATGCATTATGCTTGTACGTATGTGAGCTTGACATTGAGTCCGTGATTTCATCACAATTCCGTATTAATTTCCTTAAATCCACATATGGACAATATATGTACTTACTGGACCAATGTCTATACATACTCGTACATACATATGCATGTATGTAGGGAAGAACGCATAAACGTACATATATTTTCACTTGTGCTGCGCTGTAGAGCTTCATCTTATTAAATTAACCGTAATGTATATACGTATTTCAGGTCTGTGGAGTCTATCGCGTCATCCCAATTACTTCGGCGAGGTTGTGATCTGGTGGGGTATTTTTGCCATTTCATTAAATGTTATCTCCGGTCACGAATGGGTCGCTATCGCTTCACCCATCTTCACCACTTTCATTATACTCTTCCTCTCCGGCATACCGCTGCGTGAGCGTTCGGCCGATGAGAAATATAAAGAGTAAGTAAATAATTGAAGAGCAAATACTGATAGTTTATGAGCCAATTAATTCATTGCTTACATGTTTACCGCTTTTTCTTTTCAAACACACGAACACGTGCGCCTTTGAAAAATAGCCAACTGGAATATCGTAAATACAAAGCGTCCACATCACCGTTAATACCCATTCCGCCATCGGTGTATGTGGAAGTGCCGAGCGCATTGAAATTCATCCTGTGCTGTGAGTTTCCCATTTACGACACCATGCGCATCCAGAAGGACATCAGCCCCTACTCCTTGTCCATAGCACGTTCACACTCACACATATAGCAATCAGTTGCCCACTCGGGTAGTGGGCAACACGGCGCTGTGGGACATTCATTACAGCGACATGGCACCGACGTGGGCTCCGTACACCGCGGCCAATGTTACGGTGCTAACGGTGGCGATGCGGAGAGTCATCATAATTGTGGTGGCAGCTGTCGTAATGCACACATCAAATCGAATCCATATCAGAGCGAGTCGGGCTATGGTGGCTACACCGGTTACAACATTAACGGTAGCACGTCACAGCAACGGCATGCCAATTTGAATGCCGTACACAACACCACCGATGATGATGATGACACCGATGATGGTATTATCTATATGCCGGGGCCGTCATCGTCCAAAAAGCAGCCACACTACTTTCATGCACCCATGGTGAATGCGACGACGGCGGAGAAGAAACAGACTGTCGAACAATCGGATGGTGAGGAGCAGGTGGAGCAGGAACTCGAGGAGGACTATGATGAGGATATACCGCCAATTGATTTGAGTAAAGCGCCGAGCGTAGAAAGTTTCACGACGAAAGTGCAAACCGAGAAGGGTGTCAATGCGGACGGTGCGTCATTTACGGTAACTACAATACTGTGATCGAACAACGGTGAGTTGCAGTCATATTAAAATTACATATACATACCTACAAGTATGTATATGCATCAGGTGGTGTACCTGCACTGCGTGGGAGGCCGAAACAGATATCGTGTGTGTATTTCCTTAGTTCGAAATGCAATTACTTGAGTGAGTATAGAATTTAATTTGTTGCACACATACCAACAACGAATGTACTTGCCAGTATTTAGAAGAACATAAAAAGAGAGAGAGAAGGTGCGAGAGAGAGGAAGAGATAGCAAGCGGCGATCCATGCCATTTAGTGGCGTTTAAAAACCGAGAAAGTATTAAATTTAATTGTGCTATTCGAAATGATTTGCGTTGCTGTGTGCAATAATGTGCCAAAGGCTAACATTTTATTTAAGTAGCTAGCAAATTTGTATGAATGTTCGCTTATAAGCTCTTTAAGTACGCAAAGGAATGCCTAGTACCAAAGAAAACAAATAAAGAAAGTCAATAGCAGACTGCTTATTCTCTGATCTCTATGCAGTAGTATGTGTGTAAAGTGCAATTTTTAACAAAAAAAAAAAACAAAAGAAAATAACTGTCTTATAACTCAATAAATCTGTACATTTGTATGTGTACTGTAACAAAACTGCAGTCCAAAGCAACAAAAACAATTACAATATACTCTAAAAATGTGCCTGTCATTTGTTGCACTTATTCAAAGTCTATAAAATTGTTATGAAATTACGCAACCAAAATACCTAAAGGAAAAAATAAGAAAAAAATGAAAATACTACGATGTATTACGAGATATAGTTATGTACACGAGGGTGGTGTTTAATACTCAGTAGATAATTTGTAATTTCTCAAACCTCAGCTATAAACTACTATATAAGTGCATACCTATGCCGAAGAAACCACGTACATTTTTTGTTCCGTTTAGAGAAAAACTCAATTTCTTTGTCTCCATCTAAAACTATAACACTTGACCCCTGTGCGGCATTCCTTAACCGCCACAAGCAGTAGGGAAACTTATTTGTTACATTTATGTTGAGTTACTGTTTGAGGCGGTGAGACTGAAGAAATTCTTGTTTTCAGCTTTTAAGGACCACCCTAAGGTACATAGTACGTATATATGTTGAAATATATATAATATAATTTTAGAACAACTCTAGGACAACTTGTTTTTAAAACTGCTTGTAAATAGTTCTTTGCAAACATATTTGTTGTTGTATATGTACAGTAAACATATTTTGAATCCCCAATCGACACCTCGAGTACATTTGTCGAATATTCTATCCGGAAGTAATGAGAGTAACTAGAGAGAGATATAGGGTTTTCGAACACTCTTTCAGGAAGTAATGAGCGTTAATAAGTTTTAGTTAATTATTAATATTTATTTCGATGCCTTGAAAATACTGCTTTAATATTTAGGTTATAAATTTTGTATTTCTGTCTGTTCTTAAGATACTTTAAATATAAATACACACCAAAGAAGCTTTGCGATGGTTTAAACTTATAACAAATCTCATTGCTCCGGAGAAACATTAAAAAAAATATTAACTGTATTAAAACTTAATTTAATCTCAGTATCTCTTGATGGCTCTTTAGCTCCACTACTGTCCAATACCGAATCTAATATTTTGAAACATTGGAGATATAAGATATCATTAGGTAGTCGAAAAATTATTTTCGTATTTCTAATAAAATTTCATCATATTTTTCTTTATAATAATAAATAAATAAATGAATATGTACCATTTTGATCGACCACTTTTTGCCATTTTTCCGCTCGAGATGGACATTATCCCGTCAGTGTAAAACTTTCATCAGTGTAAATCGAAATTTTGAAACTTCCAGCACGGAAGCGGGCGAACCATTGTTGTGCTACACGAACTGATACAGCATACGTCTTCGTAAACTTCACAAATGTCATTGGTGGCTTGCGTGGCATTCCTTCCTTTTTTATACAAAAATTTCAAAATATAGCCGAATTTCTTCATTATTTTGACTCATTTTTTGAACGGCTGTAACTTTTTTCAACTTCACCGAATTTAATTTTGAAATGAAGCTTCAAATTTCACCTTTCTAACACTATACAGTATGACACAATGTGATTAGTAGCACTGGAGATATACGACTGCAACGACATCTATTGACAAAATACGTAAGAGACTTTTTCGACTACCCAATATTTTACTACCCAATATACTATTTTTATCGGAAAAAAGTTTTACATAAACCCAAGAGCACTCTAGAGCCTATTTTAGAACAATTGTCGAATAACGTTAAACGTTAGCACAGGTTCATTTTTTAAAGCATAACACAGTATAAAAGCTCCTTTATCTTGATTTTGATCGGCCAGTTGGAATGGCAGCTATATCCTAAAGTCGTTCGATTTGAAATTTATATGTCGCATTTTATGGAAACATGTTATGAAATAAAAAATGTGGTCGATTCTGATAGATGAGAACTTTCTTGCAGAGAAACGGAACTGAGGGTACAGTTCGGGTATATACAGATATGGGGAGGCAGGCGAACACGGTAAAATTGACTCAGTCTCATCGCGCGAAACTAACAAAAACTCACTCGGGATAATTACTTAAGAGGGAAATGTGATTCGATTTCATTTCAATGAATATCTGAAATATTTTAAAGTGCAAATTCAGGTTTAAAAAATATCATAATTTTTGGAGCTTAGTCTTTTGGGTCCGATTGTAAAAGTAAAACTCTTTTATACTTAATTTCCGGATAGACTTTTGACAGATTGTACTCATGCAAAATAACGAAGATAAAAATATATTATTTTGCAAACGAGCTGTGTTTTTTATTCAGCAGCACTACGATTGTTTAACTTTTTACAGAATTCTATTGACTAAGATGTATTTGTGCTGTTTTATTTTACGACTCAGTTGCAAAATAGTGCAATTTTTATTGCAGGCTTATAGATGTGTATGTACGAGTATGTAATTAAACTTTCATATGTTTAAAAAGTAACAGGATTTTTTGGATAGAAAGCAGTAAGGGTTCACTTACGAGTATTCATACTCAAATAATTTTGATAAATAATATATACATATATCTATGTATATAAGGGGTGATCCATTTCGAGTCTCCCTACTTCCACAGATTCTTCAAATTCAATGGGAACTGTTTATGATCATTCAAAAGAACATTCTTTGGCATTAATTTTTTGAAGATTACCTCTTTCAATGGCTCATCCATTAAGTCCAATTTTCGATGAATCATTCGAGCATTTCGACTGGTAACAGGCCACGTCAAAAGTGCTGTTTTGCATAGACTTTAGACTTTGCATAAGGTTACGTTCTCACCGGCATCATTTTTGAAGAAATAAGAATTGATGATTCCACCGGCCCACAAACCGCATCAAACTGTGGTTTCTCTGAATGAAATGGAAGCTTTTGAGCTCTAAAGTTGCTTTTCGTACTAAATGCGGCAATTTTTCTTGCTACCCATTGAGCCAGAAATGGGCTTCATCGCTGAAGAAAATTTGGCTCGAAAATCTCGGATCTTCTTGGAATTTTTCAAGGAATAGAGCGAAGCGATCCGGTTGAGAAGGGGTGAGCGGTTTGACGTGGCTGACGTGGTATATTCGCTCGAATATAATGAATGCTGACTCTCAAGTTGGGTGATGGTGTTGCATTTTTTAATTCCTACTACTTTAGCTGTCCTTCCAGTTACTTTTTGAACATGTGATACATTGGTACATACCTATACATATACATACATACATATCTATTGGCAAACATACTAAATAGAAGTAGTTACTACTTGCTGCACATAGTTAACTGCGGTACTATACCACACACAAGACCCACCATCGTAGCAGATGTCGCATCAAACATATCCAATAGCAAGCCCAACAAAAGTTTTAACTTTGAACTCGAAGTACAACTAACCATAAAAGTTTTAAATTAGAAAACAAAGACAAAAACAAAAATTAAAATGAACTACCACATTAATTTGTACCCATTGCAGATTCCTTTATAAAGTGGTTCAAGAACTTTAACATATCCAAACTCGTATGTCTGTATGTACTATATATAACGAAGGCAACCTAGAACAACTTAGCATGTTAAAGACGTGTATTTGTTGCAAAAAAATCAAAATTACATGCAAAAAATAAACAAATATTTTAAATATTTTCTACACACACACTTTTAACCCCTTTTTAACTGGAAATTTGTTACTGCAAGTTAAATTGTATGTGGAAAGAGTAATGTATTAAAAAGTAAAAGGCACATTGAAGATGTGACAGCAGAGGAACAAAAACAACAAAAATAAGAAAAACATATTTTTTTGCTTAGGATCTCTAAAGCGTCAAAACTTTATTACAAGCAATTATTACAGTATATTATGCACCAATAAAATTTAAAACTAAAATTGATATTACAAGACTGTTGCTGCTAACTCTTCAATGTGTCTTAAGGGCTTAGGCCAGTCTAGAGAGACGTCAACAATTTATTCAGGGTTCAGGAAAAGCGTCGAATGTCTCTTTATCAGGCTTCATTAATAATTTACTCAGTATACATATTATAACATTTTTTTTAATAAGAACGCTACAAAAGAAAAAGGTGGTTTGGGATATCACCGTGAAAGTATATTTGATGCCATTATGTATGGAACTCGATTTCTTTTGCATGACCACCGCAGACAAGAGTGAGAAGTGCAGACGCTGAACTCACTTTTCGACGACCTTCAAGCATAAGTCGGCCCATACTGCTGCAATTTCACGTTCGATATTCGTACGAAGTTCATCAATCGTCGTTGGCTTCTTGGCATAGACAGCGGACTTAACATAGCTCCCCAGGTAATGGTCTGACTGCGCCAAATCGCACGACCGAGGCGGCAAATTGACTGGGCCATTTCGTAAAACAACATGTTCACCAAAATTGATTTTCAATAAATCGATTGTGACATTCACTATGGTGCGGTCCTATTTGAACCACATATTGTCCAAGTCCATATAAACCAATTCGTGTTAAAAAATATTCGGTTTTCATTGAGCGGTAGCGATTTCCCTTTACAGTAACGTGCCGGTCTTGAACATCACGAAAGAAGTACGGCACCGGCCCATAAACCACACCAAACCGTAATTTTTCGGGATGCAATGTTGGCTCATGAAGTACTTGTGGATTGCTGCCTGACCAATAACACATATTTTGCCGACTAACGAAGCCATTCAGCCAACAATGAGCCGGATCATTTTCAAGTTGTTGCTCAGCCCAAATTAACGAACATACAACGATTCTGGTGTTCAAGTGGATTCAGTTCTTGCGTCAATTTGATCTTCCAAGGATGTAGTCCAAGATCTTTTCGTAAAATTCGCCACAACGTCGTCACTGAGACGCCCAACGCTTGAGAACGACGTGTAAGATTTGGCTTTTCCTCAATTGATGAACCTGCGGCAACAATATTCTCGACATTACGGGTACTTCTTTGCCTTACTGGCACGGTAACATTTTACACTGTATCCTTGGATTCAAATTTTTCCACTAGACGCTCAATTGTTGATCTTACAGGACAATTATGACGAAATAAACTGAACGTTGTGCTTTTAAAGTTGAGGCCACTGACTCCGAATGCCGGTAGTAAATTTTTAATAATTTTGACTCGTTGTTGGATCGCATAGTTTTTCATGCTGAAATGGCAAACTTTATTGAAGAGAAATGTCAAAAGAGTAGAAAGGATATGATGTCGTGTTCTGTCCCCAGCGGTCTAATTTGTAGCGTTCCTATTGAAAAGCCCGTTATATATAAAATATATTACAAAAAATAAAATAAAATTATATTATCTTACGTGCCGAAGTTGACTTAACTGAACCCTTCGATACTATTCTATCAGTTGAGTGGTGATATGAATCCTAAATGAACTCTAACTTAAGTAAAAAAAAATTATATTTTGTTCAAAATCTGAGACTGGCCTAACCTCTTACAAACAAAATTTGTTATATGACTTCTTCTATATTATTATATATTCTACTATTAATCAATTTTGTTTTTGCAATTAAAAAACTTTTCTACAAAATTCGCAACTGCTCAGTTTTGCTCACTCATGAGCGCTACTGTTGCTCAACACACAAAACACTCGTGTAGTAATTTGCTCATAACGCTCACGTACGTTTCATGAATGAGCTCTAACGGATTTTGTACTTACGCTAATCTAGTCTTATTGTAACATTATATACTATATGTTTTTTTTCAAAATTAAAAGACTTACTATTCTAATAAATTTACGAAACTAATTAATTTTTAAGAAAGGAAAAAGAAGTGAGATTTTAATACTTAAAATAAAGAAGCTTGCTTACAGCTTATGTCTATGGAAGAAATTCTCTTTTTTTAGCTTAAATACTCTTCTAGACTTTGAAACAAATTTTGACATTTTTGTATGCAAGTTTACACACACATACCTATACACATATTCATAATAAATATCAATTATAGACTAATATTTATTAGCAAGACCCTGTAAATATGTATATGTAACCCAAAAACTACAAATATACATGGTGTGTAGACGTGCATACACGAGTGCGATTTGAACATGAATAACTGTGAAATCTTTATAAGAACAATAAACGATTTATTGCATAATTAATATTTATTAAAGATTGTTAGTGTGTGAAAAAAGAAACAGAAAAACAAAAAAAAAAAAAAAAATAGTTGTAGCATAAGTTTAAAGGAAAATAATGTTTTATTTCAATAACTGAATTACTAATACTTATATAAAATTGCCATTTACTCGTACAGTATTTATTAGAAAATTAGTCAAATATGGCAACTACATAAATAATTATTATATTTACATACATAATACTAACTAACTACATACATACATATGTACTCGTATTTGTACTTGAGAAATGCAAAAACTGCAAAAATTATATAAAAACATAACTACATAAATACAAAAAAATAATAATAATAAAAAAAATAATTAAAAACGATATTTAAAATGAAGTTGTATAAGAAACATACATACATATAAACAAATACTCAAAATTGCATATGCTGTGGTTACTAATGAAATATTTGGTGGATGCGAACAATGGGCAAGTTTTGCCATAAATGCTTTTTTAATAAAAACAAATAACTGAAAGAAAATAAAAAAATACAAACAAATAATTCTAGTAATATGTAGCGGTGAGGAAAGTGTTTTTCGTGCAAATCTTTTTGAGAAATCATTGAATATTTACAATATTATAAAATAAAATATTAAAAAGTCATAAAAGGCAACAACAAAAACTCTATAAAAAATTAAATCTGTATATTCAAAAAATATCTAATATTCTCTGTATTTTTAGTAAACAAAAAGATAAACGATAAATACATATATAGACAACAATTATTTCCAAACATTTTATGCGTTCACTTCATTTTGTGTTGGAAGGGGTTTAGAGGTCAACCGTGAATGGTTCTTGCAATGGCCAACATATCTTTAATGTCGTCATTAAACTTGGCAGTAAAATGGGAGCAGTAAAAAGTGTAAAGTTTTATTCGTTAGAGCTATTTGTTCGTGTTTGATAGCTTTGACGTCCTGAGCGATACGAAAAGGATCAAAAGTGATACGCATTGAAAATAATTTTATTTAAAATAAATTATGTATTCAATACAAATCTTAATTTTCGCTTAAAAAAGAACGCATGCCAACATTTTATTAAATTTTCCGCACTCTTGTGATAAGCCTCGGCAATGATCTTCAGTATGTTCAGAGAATTTAGGGTTTTTCGGTTTAAAAATGAGCAGCCAAACCCTCACTAATTAATATATGGAGAGAAAACTTTACACGAATATAAAAAATCTAAGAAACAATTTTTGTCGATCCAGTCCGGGTTAAATTTGATCATGTGATATATCAATACTAACCGAGAAAATCGGTTGTTTATGCTAGAAGAAACTAGAATAAAATAGTTTTATTCCTTTAATAAGATTATATTTCACTCATATATATATATATATATATATTGTGACAAAAAAGTACCCGAAATAGTAAATAAACTACCCGCGTAAATGACATTTCAAAAAAATTAATTTGCTAATTTGGTAGCACTGTCCTTAATTACTTTGCTAAATATGAGCGGGATCTATCAACCAGTTTGTTTACAACAGTATTCCTAAGCAAAGAAGGTCCGACATATCTTGTGAGTCCGTTCGAATGATCCTCATTAGCGACACGTCCTGAAAAAGCTGAATTTTTTTCAAAACGACTACTGTAAATAGGTTTCTTTGGGCACGCTTGATCGTGCGAATTCTGATCCCACACACATGGAAAACATTATAACTGCCGATGGGACAGACATATGTTTATGAGTTTGATATGTAAACAAGTCAACAATCATCGGAATGGAGGCGAAAAAACAACGCCAAAGCCGCCCAAAAATCAAGGTGATCTTCATTGTTTTTTCGATATTTGTGGTTTGGTGCATCATGAATATGTGTCGGAGGGACAGATGGGCAATAAGGAGTTGTGGAAGAATAATGCATGGATTTTACATGATAATAATGCACCATCGCAACAGATGCGACCGAATTTAAAGCCAAAAACGCAATGAAAACCAACAATCAACCACCGTATTCACCAGATTTGGCTCCGTGTGATTTTTTTTTCCAAACTGAAATTGCCACTCCCGTTGGAACATGTTTTCAGTCGATCGAAGAGATAAAACAAAATTCGCTGAAGGAGCTAAAGGGATGAGATGGATGCTAATGAAAAGTGTTTCGAAGACTGGAAAAATCGTTGGCATAAATTTATTTAAAATTTTCGAGTACTTTTTTGTCACAATGTATATCTATGTTGCCGATTCTAAATGAACTTAAATTTGAAATTCTGGTTCTTTCAGAAGTCATCGACGAATAAGCCCATAATACGGCATAGTAGAGCCCTGTGATAGTTTTGCCTTTCTCCTAGTAGTCGATGATACGGCAGACTTTTCCATCTTCGATGTAGTTTCGACCAGTATAGTCCACTGTTTCGACATTTTCTATTTTTTGTGCGTCCCAATGGATGCAAGTATCGCTATATGTTATTAAACAGCATTCTTGTCTTTCGGTAGTGCTTGTCCAAAAACAAGAATAATACCGATACTTTTTTATACCCTGAACAGGGTATATACATTTAAAATATATGTAAATGATCAGCACGACGAGTAGAGTCGTTTTAGACATGTCTCTCTATCTGTCTGTATATACTCGCACTAGTCCCTCAGTTTTAGAGATATTGATCTGAAATTTCACACTCGTACTTTTCTCACAAATAAGCTGCTTCTTTGACGGAACCGCTGATATCGGACGTACTACTGTGCCCAAATTTGAATTTAAGCTGCGCGCTTCGAAGGATTTGGAGAATTATTATTTTTTAGGTTGGTAGTACTGTCAGTCACATTTATGTCAAATTTCATGTCAAAATATTCATTAGTGTTTGAGATACGTATCGTTTTGTGAGCTGCTAAAAGTGAGTTTTTCGTTTTTTGCGATCTCGAAGTTTGTTGAGCAAAGAATTTGCATTAAATTTTGTTTACGGAATCAATTTTCTGCTGCGAATACGTTGAGGATGGTGCAGAAAGCCTCTGGTGATGAGGCTATGTCTAAAAAAATGTTTACAAGTGGTATAGGGAGTTCCAAGCCGGCCGTGAACGTGTCGAAGACGAAGAGCGTCCAGGGTGACCATCAACCTCAACCGACGAAGCTCACGTTCAACAAATCAAAGATTTGGCGTTGAAAAACAATTAGAGACCTTGCTGATGAAGTTGGCATATCGAAAGGCTCTGCCAATACCATTTTGAAGGATGTTTTCGGCCTCAAGCGCATCAAATCTCGACTGGTACCGAAAACATTGAATTTTTTGGAAAAAAGGCGTCGCGTTGAAGTGTGTGAAACGATGCTTTCCGACTACTAGGGTGTCATGAAGCTCATTATAACTGGCGATGAGACTTGGATCTATGCTTACGACCCCGAGACAACCGATCAATCGAGCGAATATCGTGCCAAAAGAGAGCCGAGACCAAAAAAATCGCGCCAAAGTCGCTCAAAAATCAAGGTCATGTTGACTGTTTTCTTCGATTGTCGTGGTGTTGTGTATTATGAATTCCTTTTATGGACGTTTTGCGTCGTTTGCCTAACGCTATCCGCCTAAAAAGACCGGAATTGTGAAAAGACAATTCTTGGTTTTTACACCACGATAATGCACCATCCCATACTGCCCTCGTAATTCGTGATCATTTCGACAAAAACACAATCCATATCGTTCCGCAACCACCGTATTCACCTGATCTGGCGCCGTGCGACTTCTGGCTGCTCACCAAGCTCAAAAGACCGCTCCGGGGACACCGTTTTTATACGATAGAGGAGATTCAAGCCGCAGCGAAGACGGAACTGAAAGCCATCCCGGAAAGTGACTACAATCAGTGCTTCGAAGATTGGAAAATCCGTTGGCATAAGTGCATTGCATCGGGAGGGGATTACTTTGAAGGGGATAAAATTGATTTGGAAGAATAAATAAAGAATTTTCAAAATAAATACAATGTCACCTTTTTTGGGCACAGGAAGATTATTATATCTTCGATGCAACCGAAGTTAACGTTTTTTCTTGTTTATTTTTTATTATGAACTGCCATCACACTCGGTCCATATGCGAATAAAAGAACGCTACGAATAAGATTCGCTTGAGATTCTGACAGCAGTCGTCTGCGAGTCCAAGCACTTTCTGGACTTATTAAATAAGATTAATAATAAGGTGGTGAGAACTAACAAGCTTTGTACTAAGTATTGTAAAGGAATGCCCGGCATGGACATGGCTTGATATGGCTTGTTGGCAATTACTATAGAAATTTTAGTTTGTCGTTATAATTCTTTAATAGTAAGATAGTATAATAGAAGTAATTTGAATAGTACCATATGTCCCTATTCAATTCTCTTTAAAAGGCCGAAAGAATTTTGAGTTAGCGAACTTATGTGAAACTTTTTCCGTAATTCACCGTAACTTAGAAACAATATTTTAAACTTTAGTTAGTTATAGAACTTACTCCCCTCCTAATTTGTACACTTTATAGCTAAAAAAACTTCCAATACTTCATATAAAATCCTTTCAGTTAAAATAATATTTTACTAGCCAGTCAAATGAAATATTTCCAATCGACTACACATAGAGAAAATTTATTTGTAGCTTTTTTAACGTACGATTTCTCGCTTAAAAAGAAACAGAAATCCATTTTTATAAAAATAATTCGCGATTATATTTAATACGATTTTATCCCAACTGCACACACAGAAGTTAATCAACATGTTTAGTCTTTTACGTTCCAAATCGTTGGGCAATGTTGCCAAAACTATGAACCGCATACTGCCGCAGATCCGTACGTACACATCGCCAATGGTAAATCAGACACTCCAGTTGCAACAAACAGAGATATGTGCAGACCCGCCTACGCGTGGCCTAATTTTGGGTGTCTACGCCGATGAGGAGAACAAATACGACACAGGCATCTTGACACCGTCTGCCTGGCGCTACAATGTGCAAAAAACTGGCGGTCGTATGTTGGATGTGCTGCGCAAATCGGGCCCTATGCCGAAGCGCGGCGAAACGCGTATTTTATTTGCAATCGAACCGGAGAAGGTACCCTACTACTCGGCTGTCGCCATTGTGGGTTTAGGTAAGGAATGTTTAGGCTATAATTCATACGAAGTGGTTGACGAACAAAAGGAAGCGATACGAAGATCGGTGGCAAATGCTTGTATGGAGCTGGCTTATCTCGACACCTACAGCATTGAAATTGAAAATTGTGGTCACGCTGAATCGGCTGCCGAGGGTGCAGCACTGGGCATATGGGCGTATCAGGAATTAAAGGATCCTAAAAAACGCATTAGCATACCCACCATAGATTTGTACACGCACAAGGATGAGATTTGTGATATTGAAGGTTGGCGAATTGGTTTGCAAAAGGCGGCGGCGCAAAATCTCACTAGGCAACTGCAGGAAATGCCTTCCAATATGCTTACGCCCACCGCTTTTGCACAGACTGTAGTCGAAGTGCTTTGCAAGTCGGGTGTAAATGTCGAGGTGAAAGTGGAAGGTTGGGCGGTGTCACAATCAATGCACGCTTTCTTGTCGGTGGGTAAGGCCTCTTGTGAACCACCGATATTTCTAGAGCTGAGCTACTACGGTACATCGGCCGAGGAGCGTCCAATAGTTTTGGTGGGACAAGGCATCACCTATGACAGCGGTGGTCTTTGCTTAAAGGAGTTACAAGAATTAGTGCATATGCGTGGCGATATGACAGGCGCGGCCGTAGTAGTGGCTGCCTGTAGAGCGATTGCGGGTTTACGTTTACCGGTAAGTAATGCTCGATAACTAATTTTACTTTTATATTATAAAATTTTGGTTATGCCAGGTGAATATACGAGGTTTGATACCATTATGTGAAAATGTAATTGGTTGCAACTCCTTCCGTCCCGGCGATTGCACTAAAACTATGAATGGAAAATATATCGAAATTCAGGGTACAAATCATGAGGATGTGCTAGTGTTAGCCGATGCGCTCTTGTACGCGCAAAATTTTTGCCCCAAGTTTATTGTGGATATTGGCACTACTTCGGGTATGATGCGTAACGCTTTGGATGAAGCTGCTTGCGGCGTCTTCACTAACTCGGAAATTCTCTGGCAACAAATCAAACATGCCAGCATGCATACTGGTGACCGAGTGTGGCGTTTTCCCTTGTGGGAATACTATTCGAAGTTGGTAAGAGCGGGCGGAGCAACCGACGTGCAAAATTATGGTATTGCTCGTGGTGGACGTCCATGCAAAGCAGCTGCTTTCTTGAGAGAATTTGTGCCGTGTGGACAATGGATACATATCGTAAGGAAATCGCATAATTAAATAAGACTTTTAGTATATATCTAAATTTTTCAGGATGCCACTAACGTCATGGTAACCAATGGTAAAGCTTTTGAGTACATACGCAAAGGTATGGCTGGCCGGCCCACACGCACATTGATTGAATTTATTGCCCAGACAATCTGTAAGGATACGGAACCAAAATTGAAGCAAAAGAAGTAGGCGATCGTGAGACTACGAAAGCGCGGCAAGCTTCTTGAGCTATATCGTTTCGTTAAGCAATGCTACTTCTGTCAGAGACTTCTAATACCATTATCATATAATTTATATTCAAAGAACGCAATTTTGTTATAGAAATGGTAACATACATTGTAATACGATATGTATTTTAAAACATAAGAAACTGTCTATTTTTTTATTATATTACACTAAGGGATATATACTATACATATATCTTGAGTTCATGGCGTTTAACGCTCCAACGATAGTTCGTTCTAGTTATACGGGACTAGTCATTTCAGTTATGTTAAGAAGCTTTCGATATCAAATTCATTTTCAGTTACCACGGAGGCCATCGATGCTTTAAATCTATCGGCGAAACGATTTTATTCGGTTAAGGGGTTACACGGGTTTTCTCGGGTAAAAAACAGCCTTCAACATTTTTTTCTCATATAAAAAATGCAATATTTTATAAGATTTTTTTTATTGTTACAAACATACGCTATGAACAAGGAAATTCGGAAATTTTTGGGGAAAAATATTTTAAACTCGGCTATTACGACGCTATTTGCGGTGACCCCTCGGAAAAAAGATGCGGCCGCGTTGGCGGGTTAACTCCTTACAGAGCCATCTAAATTGAAAAAAATACATGTTTTAGTTAAAACCTTAACTTAGAACTTGGATGCAGAAAAAACTCTGAAATTTGGATTTCTGGCAGACATTTTTACAAAAAAATTAAAATTTTAGTGAAAATTTTGCGACATTTTTTCAAATAGTTGTAATCGAAAATAAACCTTCGACCAAGTATTTAAGAATTGTACCTGTGTGTTTCACGAAGATCGGTTGAGTTGTTCTCGAGAAATGTTGCCAACCGATTTAAAAAACACCGCTTAGAGAAAAATGCGTTTAAAGACGGCACACTTAGCCTAGCTAGCCTCAAACGCACAAGTTCTCAAGGCTGTACCTCCGAAACTATTATTCGGATCAACTTGAAAATTTTATACGATATTTTAGATGTGTTGTAGAATTTAATATACAATAAAAAGTTCAAGTTTTTGGAACCCGTAAACCCATGTAACCCCTTAAAGTTTATATATCTATTAAATTTTTTACTGATCTTGCAGTTTGAGTAGTTATCGAGGGCCATCCTTAAACCATGTTGAGGACTTAGAAACATATATAGTATATGTACACTTATAGTGGGCTGTTGAACGTAAAATTTAGTACTGGTCTTAAATGTAAGATAGAAGTACTTAGCACATGATTGGAAGGAAGAGGGTTAACGAAGGTCTGCTTCCACGACATTCAGGTCTAAGTAAGAGTAAGGGACCCGGATTTTTATCCAGCCAAGGACTGTTAACTCGGCAGCATTACTCGAAATTAATTAAGGGACGTTTTCGGCAGCTATAACAAATACAACGGAGTGAAACTGAAGTAATGTTAGACTGATTGTTGAAGTGGAAGTATTAATACTCTCAAAGATCGTAAGATTGGGTATAATCTGTTTTTAATATACCGAGGTGTAAGTTAAAAGTTTTACAGTAAATATGGTTATTCGAAAACAACGTTATTGGGCAAAGTTCTAGGAGTTTTGACAGGCATGGATTTGTAGAATAGATGCTGATCCAAAAGTTAAAAGTTATACATTATTTTCATTATAAGTGACACTACGCGAAGAAAAAGACTTTGAGTTGCAAGTACAATATTTTATTGTTCCCCGTCCCCCGCCGCGATCAACTTAGGCGGAGTTCAGCGAATTTGGTATACGAGTATGAAGGCTAATTTTACCTCACTCTTAGTAGTTATTTAATAATAAGATTTTAACCTAATTTTCGATCGATTGGTGATTGGTTGCAATGTTTTTACGAGTACAAATTAAGAAAATGTTCAATATCGAAATAGTTCGTTTTATGGACTATAAAGTCAAGCTTTAAAACTTTTGAATCTTCATTTTTAAGCCTATAATTGTGTGAACAGAATTTTCTCCAAGGATTCCATGCTTATCATGTCAAATTTGGAACGTCTAACTTTAAAAAAATTTTAGGTTAGGGTTAAGATTTTATAATCTGGACAAGCTCGTAATACACATACCTATGCCATCCAGCACACTTTATGCTTACAACGGCTTCCTTTACATGTACATATGTACTTCTTTTTGAAACGTTGCAATACTTTACTAGCCATTAACCCGAAATATTTCCAATCGACTATACATAGAGAAAATTTATTTGTAGAATTTTTTTTTAAATAAAATTTTCTTGCTTAAAAATATATTATATGTAAATCTATTTAATAAAAATATTCGCGATTATATTTAATAGGATTTTTTTTTATCTGTATACTCAAGCCGATCACAATGTTTGGTCTATTGCGTCCCAAATCATTCGGCGATGTATTTAAATCAGTTAGCCGCATCCTGCCGCAGCTACGTACGTACGTCTCGCCGGCTATAAATCAATTGTTGCAATTGCAACAAACCGAAATATGTGCCGATCCACCGTCACGTGGTTTAATATTGGGCGTCTATGCCGACGAGGAAGATAAGACGGATGCGGGTATCTTGACGCCGTCTGCCTGGCGGTATAATGTACAAAAGACGGCTGGCCGTCTATTGGAGGTATTGCGCATGTCGGGACCGATGCCGAAGCGTGGTGAAGCGCGTATTTTATTCGCTGTTGAACCAGAAAAAGTACCCTACTACTCAGCTGTGGCCGTTGTGGGCTTAGGTAAGGAGTGTTTAGGCTATAATTCATACGAAGTGGTTGACGAACAAAAGGAAGCGATACGAAGATCGGTGGCAAATGCTTGTATGGAGCTGGCTTATCTCGACACCTACAGCATTGAAATTGAAAATTGTGGTCACGCTGAATCGGCTGCCGAGGGTGCAGCACTGGGCATATGGGCGTATCAGGAATTAAAGGATCCTAAAAAACGCATTAGCATACCCACCATAGATTTGTACACGCACAAGGATGAGATTTGTGATATTGAAGGTTGGCGAATTGGTTTGCAAAAGGCGGCGGCGCAAAATCTCACTAGGCAACTGCAGGAAATGCCTTCCAATATGCTTACGCCCACCGCTTTTGCACAGACTGTAGTCGAAGTGCTTTGCAAGTCGGGTGTAAATGTCGAGGTGAAAGTGGAAGGTTGGGCGGTGTCACAATCAATGCACGCTTTCTTGTCGGTGGGTAAGGCCTCTTGTGAACCACCGATATTTCTAGAGCTGAGCTACTATGGTACATCGGCCGAGGAGCGTCCAATAGTTTTGGTGGGACAAGGCATCACCTATGACAGCGGTGGTCTTTGCTTAAAGGAGTTACAAGAATTAGTGCATATGCGTGGCGATATGACAGGCGCGGCCGTAGTAGTGGCTGCCTGTAGAGCGATTGCGGGTTTACGTTTACCGGTAAGTAATGCTCGATAACTAATTTTACTTTTATATTATAAAATTTTGGTTATGCCAGGTGAATATACGAGGTTTGATACCATTATGTGAAAATGTAATTGGTTGCAACTCCTTCCGTCCCGGCGATTGCACTAAAACTATGAATGGAAAATATATCGAAATTCAGGGTACAAATCATGAGGATGTGCTAGTGTTAGCCGATGCGCTCTTGTACGCGCAAAATTTTTGCCCCAAGTTTATTGTGGATATTGGCACTACTTCGGGTATGATGCGTAACGCTTTGGATGAAGCTGCTTGCGGCGTCTTCACTAACTCGGAAATTCTCTGGCAACAAATCAAACATGCCAGCATGCATACTGGTGACCGAGTGTGGCGTTTTCCCTTGTGGGAATACTATTCGAAGTTGGTAAGAGCGGGCGGAGCAACCGACGTGCAAAATTATGGTATTGCTCGTGGTGGACGTCCATGCAAAGCAGCTGCTTTCTTGAGAGAATTTGTGCCGTGTGGACAATGGATACATATCGTAAGGAAATCGCATAATTAAATAAGACTTTTAGTATATATCTAAATTTTTCAGGATGCCACTAACGTCATGGTAACCAATGGTAAAGCTTTTGAGTACATACGCAAAGGTATGGCTGGCCGGCCCACACGCACATTGATTGAATTTATTGCCCAGACAATCTGTAAGGATACGGAACCAAAATTGAAGCAAAAGAAGTAGGCGATCGTGAGACTACGAAAGCGCGGCAAGCTTCTTGAGCTATATCGTTTCGTTAAGCAATGCTACTTCTGTCAGAGACTTCTAATACCATTATCATATAATTTATATTCAAAGAACGCAATTTTGTTATAGAAATGGTAACATACATTGTAATACGATATGTATTTTAAAACATAAGAAACTGTCTATTTTTTTATTATATTACACTAAGGGATATATACTATACATATATCTTGAGTTCATGGCGTTTAACGCTCCAACGATAGTTCGTTCTAGTTATACGGGACTAGTCATTTCAGTTATGTTAAGAAGCTTTCGATATCAAATTCATTTTCAGTTACCACGGAGGCCATCGATGCTTTAAATCTATCGGCGAAACGATTTTATTCGGTTAAGGGGTTACACGGGTTTTCTCGGGTAAAAAACAGCCTTCAACATTTTTTTCTCATATAAAAAATGCAATATTTTATAAGATTTTTTTTATTGTTACAAACATACGCTATGAACAAGGAAATTCGGAAATTTTTGGGGAAAAATATTTTAAACTCGGCTATTACGACGCTATTTGCGGTGACCCCTCGGAAAAAAGATGCGGCCGCGTTGGCGGGTTAACTCCTTACAGAGCCATCTAAATTGAAAAAAATACATGTTTTAGTTAAAACCTTAACTTAGAACTTGGATGCAGAAAAAACTCTGAAATTTGGATTTCTGGCAGACATTTTTACAAAAAAATTAAAATTTTAGTGAAAATTTTGCGACATTTTTTCAAATAGTTGTAATCGAAAATAAACCTTCGACCAAGTATTTAAGAATTGTACCTGTGTGTTTCACGAAGATCGGTTGAGTTGTTCTCGAGAAATGTTGCCAACCGATTTAAAAAACACCGCTTAGAGAAAAATGCGTTTAAAGACGGCACACTTAGCCTAGCTAGCCTCAAACGCACAAGTTCTCAAGGCTGTACCTCCGAAACTATTATTCGGATCAACTTGAAAATTTTATACGATATTTTAGATGTGTTGTAGAATTTAATATACAATAAAAAGTTCAAGTTTTTGGAACCCGTAAACCCATGTAACCCCTTAAAGTTTATATATCTATTAAATTTTTTACTGATCTTGCAGTTTGAGTAGTTATCGAGGGCCATCCTTAAACCATGTTGAGGACTTAGAAACATATATAGTATATGTACACTTATAGTGGGCTGTTGAACGTAAAATTTAGTACTGGTCTTAAATGTAAGATAGAAGTACTTAGCACATGATTGGAAGGAAGAGGGTTAACGAAGGTCTGCTTCCACGACATTCAGGTCTAAGTAAGAGTAAGGGACCCGGATTTTTATCCAGCCAAGGACTGTTAACTCGGCAGCATTACTCGAAATTAATTAAGGGACGTTTTCGGCAGCTATAACAAATACAACGGAGTGAAACTGAAGTAATGTTAGACTGATTGTTGAAGTGGAAGTATTAATACTCTCAAAGATCGTAAGATTGGGTATAATCTGTTTTTAATATACCGAGGTGTAAGTTAAAAGTTTTACAGTAAATATGGTTATTCGAAAACAACGTTATTGGGCAAAGTTCTAGGAGTTTTGACAGGCATGGATTTGTAGAATAGATGCTGATCCAAAAGTTAAAAGTTATACATTATTTTCATTATAAGTGACACTACGCGAAGAAAAAGACTTTGAGTTGCAAGTACAATATTTTATTGTTCCCCGTCCCCCGCCGCGATCAACTTAGGCGGAGTTCAGCGAATTTGGTATACGAGTATGAAGGCTAATTTTACCTCACTCTTAGTAGTTATTTAATAATAAGATTTTAACCTAATTTTCGATCGATTGGTGATTGGTTGCAATGTTTTTACGAGTACAAATTAAGAAAATGTTCAATATCGAAATAGTTCGTTTTATGGACTATAAAGTCAAGCTTTAAAACTTTTGAATCTTCATTTTTAAGCCTATAATTGTGTGAACAGAATTTTCTCCAAGGATTCCATGCTTATCATGTCAAATTTGGAACGTCTAACTTTAAAAAAATTTTAGGTTAGGGTTAAGATTTTATAATCTGGACAAGCTCGTAATACACATACCTATGCCATCCAGCACACTTTATGCTTACAACGGCTTCCTTTACATGTACATATGTACTTCTTTTTGAAACGTTGCAATACTTTACTAGCCATTAACCCGAAATATTTCCAATCGACTATACATAGAGAAAATTTATTTGTAGAATTTTTTTTTAAATAAAATTTTCTTGCTTAAAAATATATTATATGTAAATCTATTTAATAAAAATATTCGCGATTATATTTAATAGGATTTTTTTTTATCTGTATACTCAAGCCGATCACAATGTTTGGTCTATTGCGTCCCAAATCATTCGGCGATGTATTTAAATCAGTTAGCCGCATCCTGCCGCAGCTACGTACGTACGTCTCGCCGGCTATAAATCAATTGTTGCAATTGCAACAAACCGAAATATGTGCCGATCCACCGTCACGTGGTTTAATATTGGGCGTCTATGCCGACGAGGAAGATAAGACGGATGCGGGTATCTTGACGCCGTCTGCCTGGCGGTATAATGTACAAAAGACGGCTGGCCGTCTATTGGAGGTATTGCGCATGTCGGGACCGATGCCGAAGCGTGGTGAAGCGCGTATTTTATTCGCTGTTGAACCAGAAAAAGTACCCTACTACTCAGCTGTGGCCGTTGTGGGCTTAGGTAAGGAGTGTTTAGGCTATAATTCGTATGAAGTGCTCGATGAACAAAAGGAGGCGATACGTAGATCTGTGGCTAAAGCGGCTATGGAGTTAGCGTATCTTGATACCGAAAAGATTGAAGTTGAGAATTGTGGTCATGCCGAATCGGCTGCCGAGGGTGCTGCTCTAGGTATATGGGCCTATCAAGAACTAAGAGAAATCAAGCGACGTATAGTCGTTCCGGCAATCGATTTATACACGCACAAAGATGAGCTTTGTGATATTGAAGGCTGGCGAATCGGTTTGCAAAAGGCCGCTGCACAAAATCTAACCCGACAGTTACAAGAAATGCCGTCCAACTTGCTCACGCCCACCGCATTTGCACAAACAGTTGTCGAGGTTCTATGTAAGTCGGGTGTAAATGTTGAGGTGAAGGTGGAGGGCTGGGCCGAATCTCAATCTATGCACGCTTTCTTATCGGTGGGTAAGGCCTCTTGTGAGCCACCAATTTTTCTAGAGCTGAGTTACTACGGTACATCGGCCGAGGAGCGTCCAATAGTTTTGGTGGGACAAGGTATCACTTATGATTGTGGTGGCCTCTGTTTGAAGAAGCTACAGGAATTATTTCATATGCGTGGCGACATGACGGGCGCGGCCGTGGTAGTGGCTGCATGTAGAGCCATTGCGGGTTTACGTTTACCGGTGAGTAAGAGTCTGTAATTATCTGGATTTTGACTAAACCAGGAATTTTGTTTGTTGTTTTTATTGTTAATAGGTAAACATACGTGGTTTGATTCCACTTTGCGAAAACGTTATGGGCTGCAATTCGTTCCGACCCGGTGATATTACCAAAGCCATGAATGGAAAGCACATTAAAGTTCAGGGTACAGATCATGAGGATGTGCTAGTGTTAGCCGATGCGCTCTTATACGCGCAAAATTTTTGCCCCAAGTTTATTGTGGATATTGGCACTACTTCGGGTATGATGCGTAACGCTTTGGATGAAGCTGCTTGCGGCGTCTTCACTAACTCGGAAATTCTCTGGCAACAAATCAAACATGCCAGCATGCATACTGGTGACCGAGTGTGGCGTTTTCCCTTGTGGAATTTCTATACTAAGCAAGTAACATCAGGTGGATCAAGCGACGTGCAGAACTATGGATTGGGACGTGGTGGACGTCCGTGTAAAGCGGCTGCTTTCCTAAGAGAGTTTGTGCCATGTGGTCAATGGATGCATATCGTAAGAACTTATGGGTACTAATTAATTTTTTAGTCACTATACACATTTCTTATACAATTTCAGGATGCCACTAACGTCATGGTGACCAATGGCAAAGCTTTCGAGTATATACGCAAAGGTATGGCCGGTAGGCCCACACGCACTTTGATAGAGTTCATAGCACAGACCATATGCAAAGATACAGCGCCCAAATTGAACGTCAAAAAGTAGGTGACAACAAGACTAAGCGGTGATGACGGACTGAGAACAGATGAGTGATGTATATTATTTTTCAACAAATTGATGTGTGTATTGTAACGCGTATTCGTACCGTAATTCGTAAATAGCAAATGCAAATTAACTGTTCAAATATGTCTGCTAATAATAACTTTTAGTGAATAAATATAGGGCAAGATCCCAGAATATATTTTATATAAAAGATATTGAACAATGGAATGTTTTTAATATTACTATTATTTTTCAAATTCAAAATCATATTCATAATATTGAGACTCGAGGTCGTATCATTTGATTTTCAGAGAAACGCTGTTCTCAGAGGCGTTGAGAGAAATGTCTCCGAACTCACTAGGGCGATCGACTCTAAATTTTCACACGACGTAAATATTATTCTCAAACAAAAATCGAAAGAATAAAAATTTTGATAATATTGTAATTTCGATTTTTTAAGCAACTCGGAAGTGCAAATTTTATAAAAAATAACTTTTAGAACACACCATTTTGTCAAAAATCCAAAATTTGAATAGTCCGCCGATCATTACCTGTATTCATACATAGTTTTTCTTTTGTCTTTTGATATTCGGATTTGCGATAGGAAAGTCTCCTAGAGTTCAGCTACGAAATCAAGGAAATTCTAAATTTTACGAAGTGTATCGCTGATCTAAATTTACAGTATTTTTATTTATTTATTTAAACTCTCTCTTCAAAAAAAAAAAAACAAAAAAACCGAAAAAGCGTTGTTTCTGCTTTGCATGTAAATATAACGGTTTAAGTGAAACATGAAAATTACTATTAAGTTGTTCATTGGGTAAAAAATATATTAAAAAGATAAATATTTATTTATATTAAATGAACATTTCGAGTAAAATGATTTGAGTTATTTCATATACATATGTATAGCATAGCTACTATAAATCCGTGTATATAAATTATAAATGAAGATTCTTAAGAGCTAGAAAAATTTATTTTTTAGGTTATAACTAGTGTTTGCCTTATAAGAATGGCGTGTAAAAATTGGCTTGGGATGTGTATAATATTTGCTTTTTTTACAAATTAATTACAATCTGTATTATCCATTTAAAGATACGGCGTGCGACAACACTGTGTTGATATCGATAGGCGGATAATTTTGCAACAATTTTACATTTGATGCAAAATCATTTTGAAGTATGAGTTCTCGTTGTATTCTGAAATTATTGCGGAAAACAATTTTTTTATCAATTCATCTAAATGTTAATATCAGCAATTTAGTGTTAAATGATTGCGAGCAAATGAATGATTTAACAGCATAAAGCCATAACCGTTATGATAATAGTTGGTGTGGTGTGTAAATGTAATAAGTAAAAAAAAAAAAAAACTTACAATATCATTGAACAACATATTCTTATTAGGAACTCGAATCGGTGTTCGTCGGCGAAAACTGAATCCCATATGCGCACCACATCGGGTAGTGGAAATTCTTGTGATAACAGCAGCGTTATCCATCTAAAATATAGTGTTTGTGGAAAATCAGATAATTTCTGAAAGCAATGTTTAATTTAAAACTGTTACTAGAAAAAGAATTACCTAAAACTATAGTATTGTGGATGCAGTTCTTGTTCTTTTAATTTATTATAGACTTCAGCATCTTTTTCTTTAAGCATATTAGCTAGTTTTGCCATCATAAACTTTATACCGCCTTCAGAATCGTCGAGAGTCTTTATAAAAAAATCACGTATTTCACTCATCAAAGCGGTAAAGCAGAAAAAACAATCGGCTTCAGCGTATTCTAAAGAATAACAAACAATTTTTTTAAGTAGCAAAAAAAAAAAAAAACTTAAAAATATAAAAAATAAAGATAATAAAGATAATAAAATGACACTCACTTCGGTATTCCAGATCAGGATCAGAGGCCATAATATAATATATTGGACCAACAATCTCATTCATGCCTTGAACATAGCCCTGCCCTGGATTTAGTTTTGCATAAAGGAAGAGAATGCGCTGCACTACTTCCCAATGTGCTTCCAGCCCTTCCTCCATTGCCACGTAATTTTCATTAGAACGCTTCGTTATAAGATTTATCTATAAGTTTGAAAAGTATTAGTCAAAATGTGCTGTGGTCACAACTACAATATGAAATGATTTGAGCTTACAATTACCTGCTACTTATTGTAAGAAAGGAAAGCATGACAAGATATAAACATGTTTTACGTTAGTTTATTGTTTGTTCTTCACATAACACCTACAGTCATTTGTGTCATCATAAATATATCACTTACCTTTGTAATTCCTAAGCCCTTGCGTTCTACATTCGCTGAGCTCAACATAGTGGGGACAACACGTTGATGCAATCTTCGTTCCCCTTTGCTATGCACCACAATGTCACAAGGGTATTCAGTTGCTTGTTGGAAAAACGATATATCTGGACATAAACGTCGAACATCTTTGTCGATTTGCAAGAGGAATTCATTGTCTTGGAAAAATGTGTTCCAAGCGCTTTCAGGCCCCTCACTTAAAGGGTGATCATTAAGTCCAGTATTTGTATTATCTTGATTGTCGTTTCCATTCAGACCAGGTGGTAGTACTAATTCTTCTATGAATTGACGATATAATGCTCGTTTTTTGCTAAGCGTTTCAGTCCATGTGCTCCGTTTAGGTCCTAGGTAGCCGAGAAGTATTTTCCAACAAGTTGTTCTGAAACTACCTATGTCAGGTATTCCTATATATAAGAAATTCATTATTTCGTTTGTTAAATTATATATGTATTTAGTTTTAAGCTTACCATAAAAACAAAGGTTTCGCAGTGCATTTATGTCAATATCGGGACCTTCTAGTGCTTCCTCAAATTCTTTAACACTTTTAGAATAAATTTAGTCAGTTTTATATCGATTTGATAACATATTTATATCTATGGTGCTTACCGTGCCTTAAACATTGACAAAAATTTATGTTTTTATGTTTATTAAAAAACCGTAAACTTTCACTTATATTTCCTATAGGGGGAGGCGTTGTTTTGATGAGACGTTTTGTTATAATTCTTTACAGATTTTACTCCAGGTGTCATAGCGCACAGCTGACGAATAAGGAACCAAAACATATAATCCGCGAATTTCACTTAAAAGAAACATAGGAAATGTGGCCACATCAAAAATCCACATAAACTTTCAGATCACCCTGTGGTGAAATATTCATAGACAATACCCTACAAGATCTTGAAGGGCGACTACTTTAAGCGTAATTTGCGTATAAGTATCTTTATATAACCGTAATAATACTGCGCCCGCTACATTCCTTTGAATGGAAATACTTATATTTACAATAATAATACAATTTTTTTGTAATAACAGTTTAAAAGATTTGTAAGCTGTTATTTTTAAATTTAAGCAGCTGGCATTACCATATTGATAGGAATCAGCTGAGCAACGACATCAGGAAACGTGTCAGTTGATATTTGCAAGGAATTTATCAGAATTTATTATTTTATTCTAACTAGTACTTATTTTTCAAATCATTCTGAAACACAAAAAACGAAATTAAAGCAATGAAAACACGCTTTAATACATATGATATAGTTTGTGGTGTCACCGAGTTGCAGAAGTAAGTTTTAGATAAACTTGTATGATTCATATACCTATTAATTTTCGTTGCTTAAAGCTTGGTTGGACAACGCGTAAATCAAATCTATGACATCGACAACAAAACATATTTGATACGATTTCAAGGAGGCGAGAGTAAAACAGTGCTCTTAATTGAGTCCGGCATACGATTTCACACAACAGCTTTTGAATGGCCAAAGAACGTCGCGCCTTCGGGCTTCAGTATGAAACTGAGAAAACATCTGAAAAACAAACGTTTGGAAAAGTTGGAACAACTAGGCATGGATCGTATAATTGATTTACAATTTGGTACGAGCGAAGCTGCATACCATGTTATAGTTGAGCTTTACGATAGGGGCAATATTATACTCACCGACCATGAACTTACAATTTTGTATATTCTGCGGCCACATTATGAAGGTGAAGAAGTACGATTTGCAGTTCGTGAAAAATATCCTTCAAATCGTGCGAAAGAACAAGCTGTTGAGTTAACGGAGAATGATGTGCGCACTTTGATAGAAACCGCAAAACCCGGTGATAATTTGCGGCGTTTGCTAATGCCGAAAGTGGATTTTGGACCGGCTGTGATAGATCATGTACTACATAAATATAAACTAGATAATTGTATAATTGAAAAGAAAGAAGATCCAAGTACGGTCGCAGAAGAAGAAACTACAACACAACAAGCTGAAAGTGGTGGTGGTGGTGGTAAAAAATCGCGTAAACAAAAGAAAAGGGAAGGCAAATCCGCGAACATGCGGAATTTTGATATTAATACTGATTTACCCACGTTGGTTCAAGCAATACAGGTAACATATTATATTATATGAGTATATACAGTTTCAAATTTTTCTGTATATATAATTTTTTTTAGGAAGCTACTCGGATATTTGCTGAAGGCCGCTCATCTGTGTCGAAAGGTTTTATCATACAAAAGCGGGAGGAGAAACCTGCAACTACCGCCGATGCCGCCAAAGAGGATTTTTATCAAAATATCGAGTACCATCCCTATCCGTTTGCACAGTTTGAAGGACAACCACGAGCAGAATTTGCAACATTCATGTTGGCTGTGGATGAGTTTTATTCCACACAGGAAGCGCAAAAAATCGATCTGAAAACTTTACAACAAGAACGAGAAGCTTTGAAAAAGTTGTCCAACGTTAAGAATGATCACGCAAAGCGTCTTGACAATTTAACCAAATCTCAAGAAGTTGATAAACAAAAAGCCGAACTTATAACCTGTAATCAAGAGTTAGTTGAACACGCAATAGCTGCGGTTCAATCGCTCATTGCATCACAAATGTCATGGCCGGACATTGAAAAAGTGGTCAAAGAGGCGCAAGCTGATGATGATCCCATAGCTGGGGCAATCACAAAACTGAAATTAGAAATTAATCATATTTCATTGCGACTCTCAGATCCCTATAAAAACGAGGAAGGCGACGCTGATGATGCCGATAACAATGAGCACAGTGCTGATGGTTTACCAACCCTGGTGGTCGATGTAGATTTGGCGCTATCAGCTTGGGCAAATGCAAGAAAGTATTACGATCTGAAACGCTACGCCGCGAAGAAAGAACAGAAAACAATCGATGCTTCAAACAAAGCCTTGAAATCAGCCGAACGCAAGACACAACAAACATTAAAAGAAGTGCGCATAATATCCACAATTTCGAAGGCGCGCAAAGTCTACTGGTTCGAAAAGTTTTATTGGTTTATTAGCTCTGAAAATTATTTAGTCATTGGTGGCAGAGACGCACAACAAAACGAACTGATTGTAAAACGGTAAATTATTTTTATAATTTTTTTTATTTAAATGTATACTTATGTATAAATTGCGATTGCTTGCAGTTACATGCGGCCCACAGACATTTACGTGCACGCTGAAATTCAAGGTGCCTCAAGTGTTGTCATACGGAATCCAACCGGCGCTGAGGTGCCGCCAAAGACATTATTAGAAGCTGGCACGATGGCTATATCATACAGTGTAGCTTGGGATGCCAAGGTTGTGACTAATGCGTATTGGGTGCGTAGTGATCAGGTCACTAAGACGGCGCCATCTGGCGAATATCTAGGTACTGGCAGTTTCATGATACGTGGCAAGAAGAATTTTCTACCATCCTGCCACTTGATAATGGGTTTAAGTCTGCTCTTTAAATTGGAGGACAGTTTTGTGGAGCGGCATCGTGGCGAGCGAAAATTGCGTACTTTCGAGGAGGAACAACACGCACTGGAGGAGCAAGAACAACGCTTAAAAGATTTGGGACTAAATGACGATGTAGAAATAAATTTGGATGACGAGCCTGAGCAGAGTGAGAAATCGCAAGAAGATGTGAAAACAAAACAATTGGAGACAGTCGATGAAAATGCTGAAGATACAGATTCATCAGAAGACTCAACCAACTTTCCAGATACTCAAGTAAAAATTGAACACGACACTGGACGCATAACTGTACGTACCGATTCTGTTGTGGATTCGACCACTGATAACGCTGAGCATGGGAAAACCACCGGCAAAGCCGTTGTAAAGCAAGAGGAAGAAGAAGCAACAATAATACCAGCGGCGGCACCTCGTAAAAAACAACAACAAAACGCTAAAAAGCGGAAGGAGGAAAAAGAACGTAAAACGCAACAAGAATTAAGGCAGCAGCTACAAAATGCCGAAGAAAAAGACTCAAAGAATTCCAATATGAAGCGTGGACAGCGTGGTAAGCTAAAGAAGATGAAAGCCAAATATAAGGATCAAGATGATGAGGAACGAGAACTACGTATGAGATTATTGAATTCCGCTGGTAAAGATAAAATTGATTTAGCTAAAAAGAAGGCCGAAGAAGAGCTGAACATGCAGAACACACAAAAGGAAAGACGAAATTTTGCGCGCAAAGAAGAACCTTCCCAAGGTGTAGCCGAGGTGGATGACGATGATATGCCTGCAGGTGCCGATGTGGCTATGTTAGATGCGCTTACCGGACAGCCGCTTGAAGGCGACGAGTTATTGTTCGTCATCCCAGTGGTGGCGCCATATCAAGCATTGCAAAATTACAAGTAAGAATTTGGCTTATTTTGTTAGTTCATACCATATTTCGTGGTGGCTTTTTATCTGCTCACATACCGACGGGGAATATGGACGCAGGGAAGTCGCTGGAGAAGAGAAGTGGGGGGGTAGTAGGGTCGCAGCTTGGAGGGAAGGTTGGGGGAGCAGTTGCTGTAAGGAGCTCTCCGTCTCCGCATAGCTTTGGCCTACCGGACCACTGTAATGTTTTTCAGGCAGAAGTGGCTGCTGTTAGACATTCTGCTCCGAAGTTCAGCATTTTTCATGGAGGGGTGCGTTTACTACGAAACAAAGTGGCAAAAATAGCGCTGAACTGCGAGATCCTTTAGGCTTAGAGTAGAATGATCTACTGAACCACTTAGTAAAGTTCATGTTGTCGCAATCCTAGGAGATCTTACTGAGCATTGTCTAATAGCTATTCTTGGGGTAAGGCTAAAATTATTGGTCGGACGCCAGTTGTCAAATTTGTATGGTGAGATAGAAGCATCAAGGCACTGGCTGCTCCACTTTCCAATCTTTCCAAGACTTAAGTTGAAACACTCGGCCAATTACCTTCGGCCTCCCAAGTGATATAGCCGAAATTGACATTAGCCGCCTGAACAAATTTGTGATAGGCTCAAAGTGCCTTGTCGATTTATGAGGGTTTTTATAATCAATTTATGAGGATCTTTATGATCAATTATATATACTTTGACCCTAACCTAACCTTTGACCCTAACCTAACTTATACTAAATTTATACAACACTTGCAGGTTTCGCGTCAAGCTCACACCAGGCACGGGTAAACGTGGACGTGCTGCTAAAACTGCCTTAACCATGTTCTCAAAGGATAAAAATTGCGGCACACGTGAAAAGGATTTGCTAAAAAGCATCAAAGAAGAAGCTTTGGCGCGAAATATACCGGGCAAAGTCAAATTATCGGCACCACAATTGCAAAAATTCAAAAAGTAACGGGCAGGTGAATGCCAGTAGTTGCTTGTACATAATGTTATGCTTAGGTAACTTCAGTGGCTTGATGCACAATAAAAGCAATTAAAAAATAATTTCCATGATATTTACTGTTTGTTGATTTAATTAAATAGTATTATATGCTATTGATGTGCTGGTTTACAAGGAAATACATATACAAATACAACTGAATTTATTTGTTGCTGAATAAAAGATTGTTAACGGTAAATATGTACATATGTATGTATATATGTGTGTATGCATTACTTTCATGTAATTTTGCGTACCTAAACATTGCACAAGCACTGTGCAGCAAAATATCAAGTCGGCACAACAACAACGACAAAATATCGAGACACATGCCACAAGTGTACCTTCAACAAAGGTCACTGACAACTTATGAAGAATTTTATATAAAATTGGCATGTGAGGAATGAAGGCACAAGTGCCGATGACGGCCGCGATGATGGCTGTATATTTCACTTGAAAGTAGCCTCACTACAATAGCAACAACTTCCAAAGTAGCTCCATCGACGCACATATCAACGTGTTTGTTTGCACTGAGCAAACAGCTGCTGGATCATTCCCCATTTTTACTCATCTTGTTGAATCAGTGAAATAAATTAATATAAGTTGCGTGCGGATTTGCTCACACACACATGCATACATATATATATATATGTATGTACATCCATGCGTGCGAAATCAAAGCAGCCATATTAGCCTTAATATAATACCAATATTCATAAATCTGTGCGCCCCCACAAACATAGACACACACACTACACATTTTAATATTCATTACTGTAGCGAATGCGAAATAATATAAATTTGTTTGATTTTTCTCTTTCATTGCAAACATACGCAAATACAAACCAATAGAGATCATACGCCACATATTTACTCATAATATTGTACTGCTTTTGCGCGATCTTTTCCAATTTCTCAAATTAAGTTACATTTTTCCTAAAATTCGCTCGCAATGAGTAGAATTGTTGAAATTTTGTTTACAAAATCTCATTTCGTTGCCACTGTGTCGGTTGGTGCTGAAGGTGAGGCAGGCGTCTGGTCAGCGTTTTGTTTTTTGGCCAGTCACTAGTGAAATGAGCACAACATATAAACGTCCTGCATTTTGGCGCGTGCCGGATTATATACACGACGAGGAGATCTTCGAACGTTACGCCGGTGCCGGTGGTCGTAGGAAAAGTTCACTCATCTCCAGCACCAGTCGTCGGAATAGTGTTAAAAAGCATGTGCATTTCAAAGATGATCCGCCCACGGTGAATTCCACGTTATCAACAACAGTTCCAGTTCGGGCGTCCAAGGTGAGTTAACTGTGGCGCTTATTTACTACAATGTATAGTATAATAGCATACCAGGTTTGCTCTGCTCTAACCCAAATTCGTGTGTTTACCTATTGGGCGTCCAATAGCCGCGCCAGCCGCAACAATTTCATAACAAATCATCAGGGTCAGTTTATCAGCAAGCCAAAGACCCTACATCCGTCTATTAATGTGTATATTTTTGTTTTATATACATACATACATATGTTTACACATACATATATGTATACTTATGTATATGTGCTAAGTTGTCTTGTGCTTTTGTTGTTGTATGTTTTGTTCTTCTCTGAAAATTTCGGTTAGTAATCCTTCTTACGAAATATTTAAATTTAAAAAGTGCAAAAACCTTAACAATTTCAAACAATAGACAGTTGGACTTTTATACACACATTATAAATAAATAAGTTATTCATCCATATATGTATGTACATATGTATGTATATAAAATATAAACTAAAAGTTTTAAAATAGCACAGAAGATGAGAGCTAATTATGCGGCGGTATTTATTGCTTTCAGTTTATTGATAATTTCCAGTGGTCTGTTAGTAACAAAGTTGATTTTATAGAATTACTATCCTAAGCCCGCGGCTCCACTCGCTCTTTGGTGTCAATGATATCATTAAACGTGATAACAATAACATTGAATTGGTTAAATCGGCAATCTACAGTGCTTTTGGGATGGCCTTCAGCTCCTTCAGTGAAATTTTGTCTCTTTTTTATCTCTTCGATCGAATGAAAACGGGTTCTATGGAGCGGCAGTTTCAGTTTGTCAAGCAAAAATCGCACAGAGCCAAATCTGGTGAATACGGTGGTTGTTCATTGGTCTTCATTGCGTTTTTGGTTTTAAATTCGGTCACAATCGTGGCTCGATGCGATGGTGCATTATCATTATGTGAAATCCAAGATTTGTTCTTCCACAATTCCTGCCGTTTTCGACGGATGTTCCAACGCAACGCCTCAATACGACCTCCTTGCTGACCGTCGGTCCCTCCGGAACCCAAATATCGAAAAAACAATAAACATTACCTTGATTTTTGATCGGCTTTTGTGCGGGTTTTTTGGTTTAGGTAGTTTTTTCTCCTCCATTCGGATCATTGTTGACTTGTTTGCATGTCAAACTAAAAACTCATGTGTCATCGGACCTTTTTTGTAAAAAAAATTAGCTTTATCGGGACGAGTCGAGCAAGAAAGCGTCTCATACCCAAAATATCCACCAAAATCATTCGAATGGACTCGCGAGAGATGTCAAGCTCTCTTGCCATCCCTTTAACATCTGTCTGACGATTTTTCAGCACAATATCATTAACTTTTTTAATATTTTCATCAGTAGAAGGTCATCCAGAACGAGGTATGTCTTCAATGATCACTCCACCGTCTTTCAAGGCTTTTTACTGCTCGTAGACTTGAGAATTTCTAACATTCTCAACATATGGAGAGTACAGCAGCAACTCGAAGCCTAAATAATGTAATTCTTCATTCTTTGTAACATCATGATTCGGTAGATTGTCAGCTCGTATGGCATCCACTTTGTCGAGAACTTTCGCATATCAAAATTTTAGGCAATGATATGTCCCACACATTTCTCTGACATCTTTACAGTGTCAACAATCGCGAGCAATCTCATTCAACGGTCATCTAAAATCTATTGCAACGAGGTTGTTAAGATCGTTTTAATATAATCTTCATATTTTAGTGTTTTGTATTAGTGTTCTTAAGCATAGCCTTGAATATCCTTACTAGCTGCCTTGATTCTGTGTTTTTCTGTGATCAGAAATATGTAGAGATCTATATATTCACTGCACTTTCGGATTCATACCGTCAGGGGCTGACACTATCACAGTATTTTCGTATACTAACTCTATGCGCTATGATATTTACCAGCTACTAAGTGCCAAGTATCAGTTGATCTATGTTATTCTTTCGGTTAAAAAATGTGCTCCTTATTTCACTATAGAATCTACAAGACATCTGAAAACTATTGTTCAATTATTGCCTAATTTGTTGTCATAGGATTTGACTAGGATTTCTTTACTTTCTGAAATTTACTGAAATATGTTAGTTAGTCTCTCTAGCTAGACTACAGTTGGACCATAAAACGTGGATAAAATACTTTTTTCAAAAATCCTCTCTAAGATTGCTAGTTTAGGTAAGCTAAATAGTTCAAAATGGTGAAGAAGAGGTCAGTTGGAAATGTATACTACAGCTCTGTGTGTCTGTCATTAGCCAGGTAAATTTTTTGTTGTTGTGGTATCATGAAGTTATCATAAATATATGTCAGTTCTTGCTTATTTAGGCTCATTTGTGCTACTTAGACCCTATTGTCTAAGTGAAATCTATACATGAGGCTAAAAAATCTATGGTTTTTATACCCTGTACAGCTTATGTTCAATTTGCCACGAAGTTTGGAATACCCAAAAGGAAACGTCGGAGATACCATAAAATGTATATGTACATTAAAATGTTTCTTTTTTAACAATTAATTTTTTTCAGTCCCGTCACTAAATTTCCTTGGAAATACCCTAAAAAAAAATCTCTGAAAATTTTAGCCCTTAATATTAAGAGTAAGAACTGGACCAAGGAATGTAAAAATTTTTCATAGAAAATACACTACAATCGTGAGTTTTTATCTTTAAATTCTTACAGATCAGAGGTATTTTATGGCATCGCTTTGACTTTAGATGCATATTTCTCAGAATTGTTCACTCTACAAAAGTGCCTAGTGCAACAAAGTCGTAACTCACACCGGCGAGGTAGTACGGGGCTCTAAACCCGATTTTTCCAAGAATTTCGCATTTTTTTTTTGTACATCTCGTAAATGACAGGAGCTATAGAAAAAATGTACATGACAAATTTGTAGGAAATTTTATTTGCTATAATAAAGATTCGAGATCAAAATCGCTATCATTAATACTTCTCCAGATATTCAACTTTTTAAGTAAAGCTGTAAGCAATTTTCATAGATTTTTTAGTACATACCATTTATAAAAATTCTATAAAATAAATTTTCAGGGAATTTTTTTTTAGAGTATTTCCAAGGAAATTTCGTGACGGGGCTGAAAAAATTAATAAATAAAAAAAAAAAAACACCCTAATGTACATATATAAAGTTTATTTGTATACATAAGATCAGCGTGACGTGCTGAGCCGATTTAACCATATCCGTCTTTCGTTTTATCTGTCTGTCTTTCCGTCTATAAATACTTGAACCAGTCCCTCAGGTTTTGAAATACCGATCTGAAATTTCGTACTCGTCCTTTTCTCCCCAAGAAACTACTAATTTGTCGGAACCGTTGTGATTCTACCAATAAAGGATATATCTGCAATAAAAATTGACCGATCTAAATCGAGTTATTGTATAGTGAATCTGTTAATGTCTTATTTGACGGATTAAATTCCCGAAATTTAGCTTCAAATATTGTCAAAACGAAACGTTATAATATCCGAGTAAATTTTTCTGATCAGACCACTATAGCATGTAGCTGCCAAACAAACTGACAGATCAAAATCAAGATAAAGACTCTTTTATACCCTTTTATTACAAATAAAAGCACCTGTGAAGGGTATTCTAGTTTCACCTGTGTAGTCGAAGTTAACCTTTTTCTTGCTTTTAACAGTCATCTCTCATCAGCAAGTAATGCTAACAGCCTAGTGTCTGCTTTAGTCAGAAACTTAGTCTATTTCATTATTCTATTAAGGATTGCAAATACTCTAGCATTAATTAAAAATTATCTTTGGCACTCAAACTGCTCGTAAATATATGGTACTCGTATTTGAATCACTTCGTAGTCAGTCACTTAGTATAGCAATATATGTATGTACATACATATGTTTGCTTCGTTGCTTAGTATAATAATATGGTCTATGTATGTCTATGTGAGCTGTGTATATTTTCTGGCTGATTAACAGCAATTAATTTTAAATCGTATTTTTTAACACATTTGTTTTTATTTTTAATCCTGCGACAACATACAATTCCACTCAGTTTTAGTCCAAAAATAAATATGTACTTTGTTTTCTATTTTTTTACACAAAATAAAGCCATTCAGCTCGACGGATTTTGCGACTTAGCGAGTGGCATGTTCGTTTAGCAAATAAAAAATGGCAAATTAGCGAGTACTTTAAATTAAAATAAAAGCAGTGACTATGCACACACCTGTTTTTATTTGTAGACGCATAAAAATAAATACCCACATTAGTATGTAAGTGTGTGTGCCAATAAACGTGAGATAAACAATTGGCCAAAAGTAAATATAAAATGGGTTATTAGTCAGCTGAGTTGAATTCGAGAAGATTTAGGTCGCCGTGAATGCATCGGAATGCAAGCGGCATATTTGTACATACATACATATATTGGTATGGTTGTATGTGTGAATGCATGTATATATTTGCATAAACCACTGCATTGCTTGCAGAAGTTTGCATTTGGGATTTGCAATCGAATTCGTCTTTTTGCCGATTGGCAGTTTTATCGTGTCGTTTCGCACTTGATTTAGTTTTTCTTTGTGTAATTTGTTTTTCATTTACAGTATTTATAGTTGCTTTACGTAGACGGCTTCTCAGCTACTTATTGCATTGTTGTTGGTCCAGTGCCACAGAAATAAAAATAAGCACAACTATATTTAATTGCATTAAAATTTGTTGAAAGTCTTTAGCGTTTAGATATTGTATTGCACATAACTGTACTTGAGGTGCGTGCATATATGCATATTTCGACAGCTACGGAATCAAATTGCCGAACAATCGGTGAAAACACGATGTGTAGCATCATACTTAACTCCAATTGTAACCAGTTCTAATTCCACATACTATTTTCCAATTGGAGCAATATTTAACGGGGTAGCTCCTTATGTGTATGTTGATGTTGATAAGTGCAATGAGCACTTTAAGTATACGCCCTGTTGGACATTTTGGTTAACTTAATAGGTATATAAGTAATAATTGGAATAAGTGTAAAATTATAAAAAGCAGGACGGAAAATAACAGTTATTGCTTAATATTTGACCAAAAAATAATTATTAAGGAAGGGTCCGATATGCATATATTGGGCAGTCGAACAAGTTGAAGTTTGATTAGAAATGCGAATGAACTTTTTCGACTACCCAATATGTTGTAGTATTAGACATTTTTTGTTTTTGTGAAGACTATATAAATATGCCAAATACTATACTTTTAAAATTTTATGTTTTCTTCAAAAAAATTAATGTAATTTTTTCATCGTTTTATTTTGGTTTTTATTTTTGGCCTATAAAATAAAAGTTATGTATTTAAAAACAGATATTTAGGCTTTCGCAGTAAGAGTCGAAGAGTAAACTTTTTGTTTTTCTTTGACAAATAACACTCCCACGCTATTACTTTCTAATCGCCAGTCCAGGTCAAATTTGATCATATTAAAATTTAGATATACGTAGGTTGCTAGTCTAGTGTTGCAATCTCAGGCTCATAATATTTTGTCATCTGTGTTGTTTACAGTAACTTAAAGTATTCATCTTGACAAAAATAATGGAATTGAATCGCGAACATTTTCGCGCGATTATTTTTTTTATAATTTTCGACATCGTTTAACTTAGCAACAGTGCGTCCAAGGACTTAATTCAATTTAATTTAATTAATTTAATTAATTTTTGGCGATTCCATTAAGAACCAATCGAAGTCGTAAATCACTCCAAATCAAATTTCTAAAACCAAAATCAATTGTTTTTAAGGGGTTACATGGGTTATCTCGGGTAAAAAACAGCCTTTATTCATTAAACTTTTTCTCATTTAAAAAATAAAATATTTTATTAGGATTTATTATTGTCACAAACATACACTATCAATCAGGAAATTCTGAAATTTTGGAAAAAAAATATTTGAAACTCTGCCATTGCGCTTTTTCTGGTTACCCCTAGAAAAAAATGATCCCGCGTAGGGAGGATAACTCCTTACAGGATCGTCTAAAGTGGAAAAATACGTGTTTAAATTAAAACCTTAATTTAGAACTTGGGCGAAGAAAAAAACTGAAATTTGATTTTTGGCAGACATTTAAAAAAAATTATAAAATAAGAATTTCAGAGAAAGTTTCGGGACATTTTTTACAAATAGTTGTAATTGAAGAAAAGTTCTTCATCCCAGTCTTTAAGAATTGTATCTCAAAGACCTGTGTAAAATTTCACAAAGATCGGTTGAATAGCTCTCGAGAAGTCTTAGTCTAGCTAGCCTCAAGCGCACAAATTCTCAAGACTGTATGTCCGAAACTATTACTCGGATCAATATTCTAGAGGTGTTGTAGAATTTAATAAGACAATAAAAAGAAATCGATATTTTGAAACTCGTAAACCCATGTAACGCCTTAAGGAAACTGTTCAATTGCAAGCCTAGTTCTCAAAATGACATATATTTCTATAAAAAAACAAAAAAAAAAAAAATAATAATGAACATATTGCTTTTTCGCTTCTTAAGGACTCTTCGCACCACCCATTTGCAATCTGATTCTTTATGCCATTTAAAAATATAATTTTTTTTTTGCTCTTTCATCAATCCACCCACTTGTGCGCATTCTATCAATTTCATGTTTGGCTTTTTCTGCAGAATTAAATTATTTCTTTGACCCACTTGTAAGTTATTAAAATATTGAACAAATGTGGACTGCTACCAAAAATTGGTGCACCGCAAAAGCAACAACCAAAAAAAAAAAAAATTATAAAAAAACGTTTAAATATTAATCTCGCTGAAAATTTATGTAATTACCAATATTTCATTAAGTAAGACGCCTTCAAGTACAGTGCGTGGCGCGTACATGTGAACACCTCCTTGCAACGAATCGCTCGTGACCAAATATATGAGCAGATTTAATTAGCCTGCTGCGTGTAGTACACTTTTGTTTATTTAGGCTTTTTAAAAACGACCTTGAATTATACCTAAATTACGCATAAATTTGTCTGTATGTATTTCAACATAAAAACCGCTTTAGCACAGCCATTGCGGCCAAATTATAGCAAACACTTTTCATTTCGAAACATTCATTTCTGAACTTTTGTAATATAGTTGTTGGACATTTTATAAGTCCACAAATAAAATTTAACGACTTTCCATATAAATATTTTGCGCATGTTGCTTCTGCCGAAGTGAAATTACCCAACGTGATTTTTGTATGTCGAAATGTATGTTTGAATTTATATTTGTAGAGCGTTGTAGGCCCACGCTGGTGGTGTGTATTGTTGTTGCATCGAGCTCTATTGTTCTTTGTTTGATATTTTTCCCAAAACATTGCAAATTTTGGCGTGCGCCAGACACTTTATGCCCCGTCATGGGGTGTAATGGCTGCACCGTGTGCACACATCTTTAGCTTACTAAAGATCATGTCGAATAAGTAGCTGCGGACGAACCAGGAAATTAATTTGCACTTACCTGTGTAAACACATATGTGCATATACACAATTATACAAGGTTATACAGGGTGCGCTAACATTTTTTGGCATCGTATAAATACTAAATATCTATGAGGAGCTATCATTTATGAGAGCTATCCGATAGGTTGG
Source organism: Bactrocera zonata (assembly GCA_037783105.1). Lineage (NCBI taxonomy): Eukaryota > Metazoa > Arthropoda > Insecta > Diptera > Tephritidae > Bactrocera > Bactrocera zonata. Next base: position 172,392 of record JBAWJQ010001792.1, on the reverse strand, counting down.
GTTAGGTTAGATGGCTGATCCCTCAAGATGATGTGGGATAGGACTAAGACTGCTATGTATAGTTCCTGTAGTTGAACATCAGCTATCGACAAAGCGCCTTGAACCTCTCACAAGCCTGTTAAGGTGCTTTATTCCTATTTCCACAATTTCACATGATTGTCTAAAAGTATGAGATTCGTGGTGTTTTAGCTTTCATCTGGCAAAGGCGAGACATTCGATAAGAAAGTGCTGAGATAATTTCATCTCATCTTCCAAGTAGCGAATGCAACTGACATTCGATAAAATGTTTAAACTTCCCGCTTGAATTGCAATCGGACAGTGCCCAGTTAGAAATCCTACAGCCATTGAAAACTGAACTATGTTAATGCGAAAATTAAACCTCTTACGCTTTACCTTGAACCAGGCCAGAAGACCTTACGACTGCAGACTTACCGATCTAAACGAGGTTATATCACCAACAAGCACTGACCGCCATTCACAGAGGAGCCATCAACACCTTCACCGACTCCTTCCAGTGTACGCGGAGTCAAACCAGCCATTGCGGACGAAGAGCTCGAGTTGGCGCGAGAAACGAGAGTGTCCCTTGCGCAGCTTCATTCTGGATAATGTAGCTGGTTCAACTCCTACTTATTCAGAATAGACTCCGACATATTGGATATATATGTTCTGCGTGCAATGAGTCTCTGCATGACATTGGCCACCTCTTTGCATGCCTCACTAACCCCACTCATCTGACACCACTCTCCCTTTGGTCCCACCCCTTCGAAACAGCACGTTTCTTAGGCCTTGCGTTGGATGACATCGACGACAACTTAGCTAATCTTTACCATCCTAACGGGAATTAGGTTCCCGCTATAAGAACAAGAACAACCTTACCACTGCATAGATAGTTCAGAAAACGCTTGCTAAGCTGGTCTGTATTGCATGAAGTCAATGGAGATCCTCCTATACGTTCCCATTTTGAAGTTATTGAGACTGAAGTATCTGATATAGCAAGCTCGTCATTCTTGTAGTTTCCTACAATACCACTTCATGGCAGGGACATGGAGTCTAGACATCCCTTAGCTAGCTTTGAGTACAGGAAGATAAGATAGGTATTTAGCAATAAAAAAACTACTGAAGCTTCAATTCTCTTTTAACTCTTATGTTGTGTAAATGAAAAGAAGTCTTGCGAGTCGCCTTTTTCACATTCGAAGTCTTGCGTCATCTGTCCTCGGTAGACATTTTCTGGAAACCTGAACGACCTAGGTCGTAGTGCATGCAACCGATTCGTCGAAATCCACCTATTTGAAGGTCGCCATATCAAGTACTATAAAGTATGGCATCCTAACACCCCTTGATTTCACCGCCCGAATTCATGGTTAGAATCAAAGCGATTATAATTGTATCGATTTGAGGTTTAGAAAAACGTATCTAAACAACCTAACGGGCTAGGAAATGACACATTTACATAACATATGGAACACCCTGTATGTTGTAAAAACATATGAGTAAGTAAATATACTAAATATACAAATCTTATAAATTCATTTAGACATATGCTGTTATTCATATCCGTTTTAGTTTCTGCTTCGCATTTCATTTTTTTTTTTATTTCACGAATTTATTTGAGTTCTCATTTTTTATGATTTTATCGCCAAAAAAACACACACACAAAAATTAGCGGGTAAAATCTGTGACTGTGTACATAATAAAAATCCACCAAGTCCATCGAAGGCAAAAAATGTAAACAAAAGTCAAAGAAAGCACAGATTTTCCTCAAAGAGGAAACGCTAGCGCGCCGATCCCCTCTACAGCCACTGCGCTGCCGGCAGGAGCGGGGTTAATCAAGCAGGGGTTTGATGTATGATCACAAAAACGTCGAAGAAAATAAGACATAAAAGCATTTCGGCTTCCGCCGCAAATTCGATGCGATGTTTGTTTGCCGCTTTTAAATTTAGTGCTTGAGCAACTTTCAGCGCGATCAAATCGTCTGCGAATTTTCAGTGTATAAACGTTTTGTTGCAACGTAGTCACAGTGCCACCGATCGTACCGAAGCAGAACGTTGTCGTTGTCTTGTCCCGCGCGACAATAGATCGCATATCGTCCATTTGTCGTCTTCGTCGTCATCATAGCTTTTCGAAAAATTGTGCAGCGATAAGACGTTGCCATTTACAGACCACTGGGCTGCATTGTGTTCGCGAGTTCACTAACGTGCTGTGATTTTTTGTACTTTTTTTTTTAGAGGTCTTGACCGCAGTTGAGAAAAAGTCTCCAAAAAGTGTCCTTTGTGCGCGAGTCCACCGAGTGTTCATTGTTATTTTTTAATTGTAAATATTTGTCGTGTGCTTTTCGTGGCAGGCAATGAGCCCGAAATTGCATGAATTCACTGTTGTGCTGCGACGTGATGGCCCCGACACGCCCTGGGGTATACGTCTCGTCGGTGGCAATGATCTGGATACACCGCTCATCATAACCAGGGTAATCATAAGACATACTTAGCACGCAAATGCGAGTATCGCAAATATAAGTTCAGTGGAAATTTTTCTCTCATGCGATAATTATGTAATATGATCTTAAGATCACGATTTTGTTTAGTGTGTCGTTGCAACAAAAAAGGACGTTCATGTGCTTGCTACGCGATTCATTGAAAATAAATATATCAAGAAAATAAAATAAAAGAGGCAAAAGTATATATAAAATGAAGAACCTCGAATGTTTTGGCTGCCGATTGCCAAATTGTGGCTTGCGGCTTTGGCTGCCTTTATCATTGCCATTGCATTCTGCAGACGGCAGCGCTGTATGTGTTTCGTCGCAAACAAACAAAGAAATGTGAAATCAAAACAAGTTGCAAACAGTAAACAACAACAAGCAATAATATTTTTGTAAACTGCAAGAATTTACATACATATGCATGTGTGTGTGTAGGCAGCGTAAGGGGTGTAAAGGAGGTGCGTTGTGGGAAAACGTTCGCAAGTTCAAAATAAATATGTTTGCGATTTCCCACTTTATTTCATTAAATTTTCTGTCTTAAGTGCACAAATAAAATATATAAATGATTTTATGTGTCTGAATGTACATACATTTGTATATATTAATTGGCACCATTATTCAATTCCGAAGTAAATTGCGCGCATCGTTAATGCAGTGAGTTTTTTAATAAGAAAAATTTCATTAATTTTGATTTTGTTCGGGGAAATTCAAAAATTTTTGATAAAGTAAATAAGCACATCATAGAACAGTTCAATTTCGACGTTCAATAGAAAAAATTGTTTGGTTTTTTTCCTTCAACAAATTTAAAAATGATGCCTCTCAGAACTTTGAGGCTACATAGAACCGACAGAAGAGGTTAAGCTAGTGCAAATCGCTAAAAAGACCTTACATTGACTAGTCTTGGATGCACAGGTAGATCCGATAGGCAGTAAAAGAAAAAGCTGCGAAGTTTCAACTTCTTTAACTCATATGCTTGGAAATGAAATACTAGCTAAGCTAGTGTAGGCCTTACATTGTAAAAAAAATTGTCTATATTTTTCACAAAAAAACGTTTCTTTACAAGAACTTGATTTTGATTAGTCAGTTTGAAAGAAAACTATATGCGATTTCTATGCCAAATTTCGTGAAGATATTTTGTCACATAAAAATGCTTTCCTTGTAAGGATTTGTTTTTGATCAATCAGTTAGTATGGCAGCTTTATGCTATGGTGGTCCGATTTCGGCGGTACCGACGAGCAACTACTTGGGAAAAGAAGCACAAGTGTAAATTTTCAGATTGATATCTTAAAGACTAAGGAATTAGTTCGCATATAAACAAGCGGGAAGACAGACAGACGGACGTACAGACTTCGTTCAGGATGTAAAAAGTTGAAATACTAACTAAAAATCATAATAGTTTCATATACACATTATACTGAAGTACAGTTGAAATTTCTAGGTGATAGCTGACAGTTTGAGAAAAGTCTTCGGTACAAGCTCGTTGAAAGTTCTAAGTGCTAAACTGACCTCTCCAAAAGCTTCGAGTCTACGACGTATTGGTCAGAGAAATATTTTTTCCATTATTAAACTAAGAGAAACCTTACTGTAAACTGCACATTAAGCATAAAAGTTCATCGATTTATTAACATGAAAAGTCTATTTATAAAAGGCAAAAACTTAAAAAAAAATATTGGAAAAGAATTACAGTCTCAGAGAACCTTTGATATCAGCATATATTCGCCTTAAGATCATAATATTTGAGTAGTGCTCTAGTAAATATTATATCAAACGCATTGTGACAAAAAAGTATCCGGAATTGTAAATCCATGAAATGTTTTTTCACAATTTCAGCCGCTTTCGACGGGTGTTCTCACGCAAACATCTCAATATGGTCAAATAGAACTCCATATTGAACATCTGTCCCTCCGGAAAAAATTTGTGATGTACCAAACCACGAATAACGAAAAAATAATGAGCATCACCTTGATTTTTGAGTGGTTTTGGTTTGTTTGTTTCGGTTTCGGCTCGTTTTTTTCCCTCCATTCCGATTGCTGCGATCAGCTTTATCTCGATTCGTGTGAGATGTCGGGTTCTGTTGTCTTCTCTCCAAAACTTGTCTGACGATTTTCAAACACCATAACCGTCATTTTATTTAAATATTTCTATCCTTTGAAGAGGTAGAAGGTAGTCCATGGCTTTAACGATATCTCGGCTGCCTTTGAAGGCTTTGTAGCACTCATAGGTTTTTGGTTTTGATAAAACTGAATCATCGTAAGCCTTTTCCAACATCCGCAACGATTTCGCATACGCATTTTTCTTATTCTTTTAAAATTGTTTATGTTCTTTTATAAGTTGTTTTCTTTTTTGCTTCAAAATTGAAATATTTGCCTTCGCATTTCCGAATCAATATTAGTTACAGAGTTCCTAAGATAGTGAAATATAATGTCCACATCTTAATTTTTCTCTCATTACAATGGTGGATAGCATTTTTCTGTGAAGCTTATATGGCAGATTCTATGAGGTTTCAAAGTCGAGTCTGAATTTTTTAAATAAAATAAAAAATTTATAGTTTTTTCGAAGACTCAACTAAATGTTAGTTAGTAACTAAAATGGTGGAAATGATAGAATCTCTGTTCCTACCTGCATTATCCACTTTAATAGAAATATGATTCATTACGTCCCAAATACCTATATTATCAGCCTTATATTTAACACGAGAAATTAAATGAAAAGTCTTGTTGTTTAAATTTTAGTCATAAGTGAGTGAATTAATTGAAATTAAGTATCTCGATATATACATTTAACACTATTTTTTCTTGCAATTTTCGAAAGTTAATAAGGGTCGATTGCACTCGAACTCGCGCTTTCCTTATTGATTTATAAAATCGTTTGCATTAAAATGTATGTGGGAGGAAATTTATTTAATTTATTTCAAGAGAATATTTGCCAAAAGCTTTTTCGATCATAGAGATTTTACTAATACTTTTTTTAGTATCAGCAATAAATTTTTACTCTAGCCGTAAGTAGCACTTTCAGCAAACATTTTAGAGCTTTGTGTGCCAGTCGAAAATTAATAAAATCGATTTTCGAAAAATAGTTGCATAAATCAAAATCAATTACACATGTTTGCGCATTTCGCAATCTCAATCAATCGAAAAAAGATCGCAATATCGAAGGCTGCGTCCTCGCTCTGCTTAATGAGCCCCAAAAAACACAATAATATTTCAAATTTGACAAGACAGAAACATTTATGAGCGAATTTCGGTCCACATTAAATGTAATTTATGTGACGAAAGCAGACGTATTTGCGAAAATAGTTTATACAACGTAATGCTAATAATTATGTATGTATGTGTGTCTAAACAAGAGGATGTATATTTCACACCAAAAAAGCGGCGAAAATGCATGGGATAATTATGTGAGAAAATGTGATAAAATGTTTACAATTAAGTAATCTGAGGGAAAATAAGTAAGGCAGCGATAATTTCTGGTGCAACAGAACATTATGTTTTGAAAAATTAGAAGTGTTTGAATTCTTCCAGACTTTGCAAAAATGTTTGTTAATGAGCGATATTATGAACATTTTGCCTTCCTGTGAACGATTGGCTATGAGCAAATTTCATCTCGCCGCAGTGACTAAACACTCTCTAATAGGCTCAATAGGCTTACTTGCGATAAGTATAAATATCTTGCCAGATGCTAATTGTTGTATGGAAAAAGGGGATATGAAATTATAAATATAGGGACCTTCTCCTTCCTACCATCGTCGAACTTTCTTGAATTGGCTGTGATTTGTTTTAGTTGCCTCAACTCGGTCAGATTCACGGCTGTACTAATTTGAAATGATGTTGCTCTCAAACTGACATAAAAGATACAGGAATTCCAATAAATGTGACATTATTTCTTTTCGAAACAAAAAAAAACGTACTAATTGTTATTATTGTCGAATATTTTTTATTTAGAAGTAAAATCGACGAAAGTAAGTTCCGAATATAATATCGTTCAAATTTTTTCCACACTTCTTTTAAGAGAACGAATTCGATGAACCCAATTTCGAGTATTTTTCCCACTAAATCAAGTCGTATTTCATGAATAGATCTTTCATTCCCCAAACTCCAAAAGCTTGAAGAGCGTTTGGTTTAATGCTAAAGACCAATGGCTTCAAATAAACCCACAATAAGTAGTCTAATGGGCTTAAATCAAAGCTTCTTGGAGGCCAATCAATGTCACAATTCCTTAAAAGAATCGAATCTCCAAAATTTTCTCGCAATAATTCGGTTGTTGCACTGCTGCGTGGCACATAACCCCATTTTGTTGAAGCCAACTGTTATCAGGATCAACTTCTTCCAATTGCGGAAATAAAAAGTTGGTTATCATCGATCTATGTATACCGGTCCTTATTGACAGTAATGGTGTCACCAGTTTCATTGTAAAAAAAAAGTACGGAACGATGATTCAACCAGTCCAAAAACCGCACCAAACTGTCAATTTAGGTGGATGTAATGATTGTTCCTGAATAATTTGTGGATATTCTTCGCAATAGAATCGACTCTTTTGTTTATTTACGTAACCACTCAGATGTAAGTGAAACTCATCGGAGAAGAAGATTTTCTTAAAAAAAATCGATATCGTTTTCAAGTTGTTCCAAGGCAAAACCAGCACTTTTACGGTGTTTACGATGGTGAAGGGCTTCAGTTATTAAGTGAGAACAATATTATACAGATGAAAACCCAAATCATTTCTCAAAATCCGTCAGGTTGTGCTGTGAGACAGCCCCAATTCGTGAGAGCATCTTGGAATCAACAAATTGAGGTCCTCAGCAAAACTTTCCTCAACCGCAGAAATATTGGGTTATCAAAAAAGTCTTGCGGTATTTTTATTGAATCAATTCGTGTGGCAACCATACATCGAGCTTCTTAGTGACTCCAAGCTTCTTCAAATGGTTTATAACGGTTTGATGACTACTATGCCGGTCTCTTTCGACCAATTCAGCGATTTTATCGCAATTTTCGACGACAGGCCTTCCGTCGAACGACTTAAAAGAAACGACAATCAATCAAACACGTGTTAGCGCGTGAAATGAGCTTTCCAAAAAGGTATAGCATGACCCGATGCGACAAATAAAACTAGAGCTACGCGCTTTCAGCGCCAACTAGCGAAAATACCGCAAGACTTTTTTGACAACCTAATATTTTCATTACTTCGAGCGGTTCTTTGCCTTTTTGGCACTTGAACCTTACATCAAGAAAATGTACGATATTTTCAACAATTCAACGAATAGCGAGTAGAGATGGACGATTGTTACGATAAAGAATTGGCAAAGGAACAATTATTTTGATAATAAAATTGAATATTTTGTAAACGCTGTTCTTGTGACGAAATTTTAAACTTTACTGAATACAATGAAAAAAAAACAGATCATATCATATTAAAAATGTCCGAAACGACACTTAGAAATCAAATCATCTTTGTTGGAAAAACCTGTATATGATAAAGTCAACCAGAAAAGCCAAATTCATTTAGAGAAGGCTTCACCGCATTCATCTATTTTTCGTATGAAACTAAATAATACTCAAGGAAAACTCTCATCCAATTGCATTCAGATAACTCAATTTCTATATCCTCTCCAGCCAACATTAAACCATAAATATCAAACAACATTATGTCATAAAGACAATCAGCAAACGAAAATCTTTATGTTAGATACATTTGTCGGGCTAATGGAAAATACATTTACAAATTTTAATGTACTTGAATAATGGGCAATTTATTTTGAAAAAGCTTGCATTCGCCTAATCCCGTAGCCGACCCCAAGCGTATCTCCGAAAAGAGGTGTCTGGCGGTGAGAAAGATTTTTCTGTTTAAAATTATATTAAGTCCAAATCAAAACAAAACTTAATACAACAGCCGAATGCAGGTAACGATCGAAGGACTAGTCAAATCTTTATTTTTGCCAAAATGCAGAAGGAAATACCCTGTAGAGAGGCTTAAGGGGTTATATACGGTTAGAAAGCCGAAAAAATGAAGTTTTCACATTTTTTTCTGAGAAAACTTTTAAATTTATTATTTTAAAAATTTATACACATATATGGTATTTTTAACTGTATTTTAAGACTTATTATTAGTAAAAATATTTATTTGTAAAGGAACTACAGCTGATCTCCGAGAGCTCCTTTCAAAAAAGACGAGATCTCTGAACAGGATCCTCTGTAATTGAAAAATCAAACGGGCTTCGTTAAAGTATTGTTACATCTAGTAATTAAGTCAAAGCAATAATCAAGATAAAATTTTTGACATAATGGCGGTTTAAAAAAAAAAAAATCTATTTTTGACCAAATTTTCAGGCTTAAATTGTTTGTAAAAAATATTTATCAGTGAGAAAAAATCTTCGATTAATTACTAAGAAATATATATTAAGAAGCTCATGTTAAAATTTGAGACTAATTGGTTTAGCGGTTTTCGAGTAATGTTGGTCACTGACTTTGAAAACACCAAGTTTGGAATGCATTTCCAAGCACTCTGAAATATCTTTTCAAATTTGCGTGTAACTTCGAAAATATTCACCGGAACTATATGAAATTTTCTGTGTGTATTCTTAAGTATATGTATGTACTTAAAGTAAAAATAAAAAAAAAATAATTTTTGGAAAATTATAACTATATATAACCCCTTAAATTTCACAATTACCATCAAAAACCATTCCTTCGATCATTACCTGACAAATATAGTATATATATCTAAGAAGGTTATATAAAAAACTCAATTTCTTCGATTTACCTGGTTCGGAGAACCCACGCTGAAAATAGCGTTTCGAGAAAATCAAGTTTAAAGTTTTGAGAGAGAGGATTTTTTGTATTGGGATAATACCATTTGGTTGGTTCTCTAGCAAAAGTACGAAGGCATATATTTGTAGGTAACAAAATTGAAAGGAACACCTCTCAATCATTTGCTTTAAAGAAAAAACGTACAAATTTTTAAAGTTTGAAAAGTGAACTTTTTGAATATGTGATGGTTATTTTTAAGAAACGAAAATTATTTGGTGAAAATTCCTATGTTAAATGTATGGGAACATAAAACCAAAAAAAAAAAAAAAATAGCGACCCCTTATAGTTGAGCTACAGCGAGTGGCTTGGGGGAGGATTTTTTGTTTGTCAATCACTAACATTTGAGGGAGTAAGAGTCGAAAAAAAATTCAAAATTTTTTTTGAAGCACCCTAGTGGGTATTTATGATCATACGTTCCCGAAAATATTTGCGAATTACAATTCTGTCGAGAATAAATATTTCTAAATCCTGTCCAGCCAATAAGTCAAAAGTTGAATGAAAATGTATGTTTTTTTTTTAACCAACAGGTTCAAGTCGGCAGTCCCGCCTACGGAGAAGTGCTGCGCGGCGACATTATCGCCAAGATACGTGACTATGATGCACGTGACGTAAGTCACGCTGACGCCGAGACGTTGTTCCGTAATGCCGGCAATGAAATTAAAATCGTCGTACATCGTGACAGTAAAATCGCATACACACAAGGACTTGGCAGCGATCCGTACAAAGCGGGGCTAGGACCCTCACCAGTGAATAGCATTAGTCCAGATTTAACCAATGCCAATGTGCCACATAGGCAAGTACACACTTTCACGCACATACTCGTATATAAAGTTTCAGTTTTAATTTCTCTCTCATCCACGCAGAGGACCCTCACCATTCTTGCCAGGACCCGGCCAATATGAGCGCGCTCTACAACTGCCTGTTGATTCATTGCCGCAAACAGTATTTCCGAAACTGAACGCCTCGGGCGGCTATGTACCACCGTTGCCACAGCCACAGGGCGGCTGCTTCAGCCCGATGCCAACACGCGATCACCAGCAAGACGTCGCCGAGGAACAAGCGGCCATTGTGAATCAAGTGAGTCAATAAAAACCGCTATGCTGCCAAACGCTTCTAACACTGCTTTCGCTGCATTATTAATATTGTTGTTGTTACATTTATTTGAAATTTGCTAGCAAATGAAGTAATTTTGCTAAGTGCTTAGTAAAGACGAATGCGAAAATAAATTGTTTTTGGTTTAAAGCCATTCAAATATGAAACTGATCGATATTATCATTTTGAAAAATACAAAAAAGTGTAGTTTTTACTTAAATAAGTAAAACGTTTTTCATACTCACGAAAGTAAATATCCCTATTACTGCGCCTAAAAGTATGCAATAAATTTTCGAAAACTACATTTTCCGCTATGTGCGAAGTACAGCATGTTCAAGCTGATTACAAATTTTTTTGTTTTGAATCCTAACGCATTTATGTCGATAATATTTATTTATTGTTTACATTTTTCTTTAATATTTTTTCGGATTTCAGAAAAATAATATGTTTGTTAATGTTTAGTTATCAAATAAGTGTTTAGTATTAAGAAGGTTTTTTAAACGTACATATATATACATACGTATAAGTATCATGTATGCAAAATATTTCGAAGTCTTTTGTTATCTAAAAATTGGATTCGAATCATCTATTACTAAAATTACTACTTTTACTCTTTAGCTGACTTTAAGTAGATTTTCTAAAATATCTGCGGCTAATCCATTGACGTATAACAAATAAATAATATCTACTTGGCTTTCAAAGACATTTAAGTACGCTGATATACATAATTAAACTCAAAGGTCAATAACATACCCCTTGGTTTCAAAAACAATGCTGAATACATTATTAAGCTCAAGGGTCATTAATGGAAAGTGTCCCAAAAAGTGAAATATTTTAATTTTGAAAAAATTATCTCGGCGTTACCTTGGCAAAGCAAATATCAAAAGAGAGAATTTTTCAAAATTAAAAATTTTTTCTTTTTCGGACAGTTTGAAGGAAAAACTCTATTTTTTCGTAAAAACGGTTAATTTATTACTGTAAAACGAAAAATACTAACAAAAATTGAAAAATTCTCCAGCATTACTTCATAACACTAAAATATATGATTGTCTTCAAAATTAGACACAACTTAAGTTTGACACGAAGTTTGTGATACCCTTTATCGTATATATGACACGAGTATATACCATAAATGATTAAATTGGCAAGCTGAGTCGATTTAGCAATGTCCGTCTGTCTGATTTTACGAATGAGCCGCGCTGCAATTTATTTATTAACATTGACAACCCTCGCGTGGCGCAAAGACGCCTACATTACATATTAAGTTACAGCTTAGCCAATGACTTCACGATTTTTTTCTAAAATTTATATTTCTAAATTCGCAATATATTTGGAATGGATAATTCGGATCGAATAATTCAAAAAGTTATAAAGGTTCCCTACTTTTCTTTAAGAAAAAAAAAACAGATACTTAAAATTTAATGGGAACTGTTTATGATCATTTAAAAGAACATTCTTTGGCATTAATTTTTTGAAGGTTACCTCTTTCAATGGCTCATTCATTAAGTCCAATTTTCGATTAATCATTCGAGCATTTCGACTGGTAACAGGCCACGTCAAAAGTGCTGTTTTGCATAGACTTTCGACTTTACATATCCCCACAGAAAAAAGTCTAAGGATGTGATATCACACGATCTTGGTGGTCAATCGACAGGTGCAAATCGTGAAATTATCTGCTCACCGAAGTGTTCTCTCAATAAATCCATTGTTTGATGCAATGTGTAGGTAGTGGCACCGTTATCAAAGCCGAGATCACAAGCTTCCATTTCAGGCATCATCAAATTGTTATTATGGCGTTATAACGGTCGCCATTGACGGTTACCTTCTCATCGGCATTATTTTTGAAGAAATATGGACCGACGATTCCACCGGCTCACAAACCATACCAAGCCATTATATTTTCTGAACGAAGTGACAGTTCTTGAATCTTTTCAAGTTGCTTTTCCTACTAAACGCAGCAATTTTACTTATTTACATACCCATTGAGCCAGAAATGGGCCATCGCTGAACAAAATTTGGCCCGAAAACGTCGGATCTTCTTATAACTTTTCAAGAGCCCATAGAGCGAAGCGATGTCATTTGGAATGGTCGAACGGCTTCAGTTATTGTATAAGCTGTATTTCGTATGCTTTCAATTTAAGATCTAGACGGAAAATTTGTCAAGTCGTTTCATAAGTTAGTCCGAGTTGCTGCGAACGGTACCGAATCGACTCTCCATAGTCTTCGTGTACACTCTCAGCTACGGCTACTATATTTTCTTCACTGCGTGCTCGGCGTGGTCTATTCGGTCGAATATTATCTAATAATGAATGATAGGTGTCAAGATGGTGTTGTGAATAGTACGCTCCGATTTTATTGACCATAATTCGAGCGAAGTGCGCTAAAATACTTCTTTACAGAAAGTGAATTATCGTTATCAAGTGGAAGGATTTATAAACGTTGTTCTGGCGTAAGCCTTTCCAAGATAATATGCCAAACAATACTGAACGAAAATTACATGACAACTTAACACGACTGACGCGTGATCTTTCAAAAAAAAAAAAGCTTTTGAAAAAACTACCTCTACTTGGATCACCCGTTAGTATATTTTGCAAAGTCTAAGTATATGATTTTGTTTTATAATCAATAGCATTCGCGGCGCACGCCATGTAAGGATTTTTTGGCATTTTTTTTACAACTTGGGTTACATTATATATTTGTACATTGGGTCTATACAATTCGAATAAACAAACAATCAAATCTTACCTCTTTATAATATTAGCATAGATAAGCCAAATATACTTCCGACTCAAGCTTAGGAAAGGAATTTGGTAAGTTTTATACGTAAATAGTACAGACAAAATGCCTCAGGATATGAGGTATCTCATGTATAGCCTTTGTTCAGAAGTTTTTTTTCAGAACTTTTGATATTTTAAGTATCGATCACTTGGTTAAGAAACAAAGAAACTAATTTTTAACAACAGAGACTAGTTCATAAAATTGAGTACACATTTAAACCTAATGTTAAACAGCTGCCATGATATAATATGTATAGTGGTAAGAGATATGTCGTACAGCAAACCAAATCAGGTCCAGCTTCTAACAAAAAACGTAGTATTATTTTTCTAAAACCCAATAGCTATGAGGAGGCGATTTCTTACATGGAGAACGCTGCATTGGTCCGACAGCATTAGGTCTAATGCTATAAATAAAATGAATGGCAGGAAAGCATAACCAAACATCTGGCAAAACTTAAGGGCCAACACTTTCAACAAAATATCATGATCAAATGTAACAATTATTAGTGCCGAGCCAGCCACACATGTTGTAATATTAGCGCATGTTTTTATGTGTTTATGTATGTAACTATTTTCAATAAGTTATTGCGCCTTGTGTTTACGTTGAAGGCTAGTTCTCATCTCGTACATTTAATCCCTAAGTGAGAGCATGAACTTCGAAGAAAAGGTCAACTGCGCTGAAGGGCGTCTTTCAGAATTTTGTTTTTGTTGTTGGTTTTCGAATATTTACTTTCAGTGCTTATTAATAGTACAAACTAAAAGCATATGCACAACGAAAATAAAGCAAATATCGTCGAGAAGAGGCTATGACGTACACAGGCCAAACGAAAGCCAACTGCAGAAGTGGCAGCCAACAAAAAAAAAAACAAACAAAACTTTGTAGTGCATATGCAAGCCATACGGACGTATGTATGTGCTTGCCTGTCCATTCGAAATACCTTTCTGACATTGACATCCGTAATAACGCGCAGCTGCTTATGATAATTATGAAGGCAATGATAATGATCATTAGCAGAGTGTTCGATTTAAAAGAGAGTGCCATAGGGCGGACAGTGGGTCAAATTAATGATCTTATAAATATTTATAAACACGATATGTATACATATGTGTATATGCTTGTGTTTATGGTTGCTTATTTGATACTACAGTTGTGTGCGACACGGCGTATGAGTGATCTGCAACTTGCTGAGCTCTGACAGACCACTTTCTTACTTTCTGCCATTGCAGCAACTTTCACAAATTTGAAAATAACAACAAGTACAAATTCCCTCAACGACAGTGATGATGTAGCTAATGATGATGCTCGCGTGTTGATGATGATTCAAGAAAATTTTCAAGGACAATTCATGTGACGGTGTAATTTTAGCACTTCAAGGTGTTTACAGCACACATGTTGAACGTTCATTGCTCATGCCTTTTGCTGTTAGCAATTTGGCTGGTGTGTGTGTACGTGTGTGCTTTTTTATTATTTTGTTTGTTTATTTATTTAGGAGATTGTAGGTGGGGTGCGCTCAATCATAATAAGAGCAGATACATACGTGATTGCGATTTACATATATGTATGTATATATAAAAATCAATTATGCATATATACATATGTACATTTATAAAATGTAGATATATATATATGTAAATGTAAATATATATATATTTACATATGTATTATTTTGGCATAAATATTTGGCTTATATAAAATCATAAGTATATACATATATTCATATATTGATTTGTATGTGTCTATATTTTGTTTGTATAATATTTATTTATGCATAAGCCTTGTATATAAAAACAGGATTTGCACATATTTACTTAAATGAGGTTAGAATTGGTCATTGAAAACAAGTTAAATCTTCTGTGGTAAACAAAGAGCAACCGAACCAAATGGAAATTGGACATTTAATTAATGTTGACAATGTTTGAACTGATATATTTATATAGTATATACATATTATATATATATTAAATGCTGACATAAACATATTCACGCATGCAGGCTTGCATTTTTACAATTAATTGGTTTATTCAACTTAAGATTTAAGAGCTCTGATGCTCAAAAGCAATTTTTTATAACATAAACAAAGAAACATTTTTAATAAAAACAATTGAAATTTAACAGAAAAAAATATAATAAATAATTTTTTGCAGAAATATCAGAATATTAATAAAATTTTAAAAAAGTATATTTTTAAGTTGTATATTTTCTGAGCTTTTATATTAAATACTAAAATGCGAAGGATATTAATATAGAAAAACAAAAAATATCAATTTCCAATAAAAAAAAAAAATAAAATCTATAGATAAATAAGATTAAGATCAACAATAATATTTTGACACTAATTTCAACGCATAATTGAAAGGGCGATGACCACATTTTTGGTCAGCTTCCTTTTAGAGTATTAAGCAATGAATTTAGTTCAAAAAGCAGTTAAAGGTTCAAAATGTATTTTCAGAGGCTAGTGATTTCATTCCTAGACAGATTCTGAGAACATTAGATTTGGGATTTCGATGAAATTATTTATTCCTGTGAAAGAACATTCAATGCCTTTATGTTTGGAACTTGATTTCGTTTGCTTGGCCACCACGGCTATACTTGCCGAAGTCCAAACGCTGAACCCAATTTTCGATGGGTTTCAAGCATAAATCGACCGATACTGCTGCAATTTCACGTTCGATATTCGTACGAAGTTCATCAATCGTCACTGGCTTGTTGGCAAACACCATAGACTTGACGTAGCTCCTCAGGAAATAATCTAACGGCGTCAAATCGCACAATTGAGATGGCCAATTGACTAGACCATTTCTTGCAATACCACAACACGTTCACCAAACTTGGTTTTCAATAAATCGATTGTGACATTCGCTGTGTGACCTGTGGCACCATCCTATTGGAACCACATATTGTCTAAGTCCATATCATTCGATTCAGGTCAAAAATATTCGGTTAGCGATTCCCATTCACAGAAACGTGTCAGTCTTGAGCATCACGGAAGAAGTACGGTCCATTGACACCACCGGCCCATAAACCCGACAAAAGTGTAACACATATTTTGCTTATTGACGAAGCTATTCGGCCAGAAATGAGCTTAATCGCTGAAGATGATTTTTCGATGAAAATCCGGACTATTTTCATGTTATTGCTCAGCCCAATTCACGATCGTACGAATATTCTGGTGGTCAAGCCGCTTCAGTTCTTGGGTCAATTTGGTTTGTTAGGATGTAGGTTAAGATCTTTTCGCAAAATTCGCCACAAACAACGACACAGGGATGCTCAACGCTTGAGAACGACATTTGAGATACTGATTTGGCTTTTCCTCGATTGATGCGCTAGCGGCAGCAATATTCTCGACACTATGGGCACTTCTTTGTCTCACTGCCACGGGAACATTTTGTACTGTGCCTGTGGATTCAAATTTTTCCACTAGACGCTCAATTGTTGATCTGTCAGGACGATTATGATGGACATAAATTGCAGGCAGCGCTTTTAAAGTTGAGGCCACTGACTTTGAATTCCGGTAAAGAGTTTTAATAATTTCGCCTTATTGTTGGCTCGTATATCTTTCCATAATGAAATGGAAAATCTTACTAAAGAGAAATGTCAAAAGAGCGAGAAAAAATACACCGCCTTTTACTGGTTGTGTTCGATAATAATCTATGTAAAGCTTTGTGAAGATAACTTATCAAATATAAAAGTTTTCCATACAAGAACGTGACTCTGATTGGTCAGTTTGTATGCCAGCTATATGCTAAGGTAGTTCCAAATCGACGGTTCCGACAAATGCGCAACTTCTTGAGAAGAAAAGGGAGTGGACAGATTAAAATTCCTTAAAAAGAGGCCGATGTGATTCAATGTATAAACTTCACTCATAGAAAAATGAGCTTAAACTTTTTTGCTCGCAAACGTGGTTAGTTAAGAAATCAATTAAAAATATATGATAAAATTCTAGAAAGAATTCTTCTCAGATCCAACACACTCGTTGCTTTTAGAAATTAAAAATAGAATCGTGATTGGCGATGATTCAAAAACTATTTTTATAATCATACAAAATTTCACCATCAAATACTTAAGATCTCGAAAACCAGGTTGTCTTTGTGCAATATAATAAATTTGCAAACAAAAATAGTGTGGCCGCTAGTGACTCAAAAACACTTTATATACATACAGCTGTGCATTTGTACATACATACTTATAGTAGTAACATGTGATGTGGCCAAAAAATTTCAGCACTCGCGCGTTTGAGATCTCGAAAACTGGCGTGTGCTGATATCTTTCGTACAATCAAATTTGTGTGGGCGTCGGAAAACTAGGCGAACGCAGTCGTACTGTCGTAATACCGAAAATTCGCCTCACTCTATTTTAAGATCTCGAAAATTCTGAAATTCTAGCCAACAACAAAAAGCGTATTTACGCACTTATACACGCACACAACTGCGTTAAAAACTCACGTCCAACAATTTTCTTGTACATATCTCGAAAATTTTCGCATTGGGTACGAGTATAAACGTCTCGAAGGCGTGAAATATATTTTTATTTTCCAAATTTTCGAAATTGTTCAGTGCCACACAGTTGGCCACAGCTGCCTGCCGCCCCCCGCGCAATGCTGCCTTGGCCAAAAAGCCGTGTGGGTGTTGCTAAATATGCCGTACACAAGTCCAAGTTTATTGCTTTTCATTAATTTTTTTGCGCCAAATAGCACATAACGGTATTATAGAAAATTATTTTGAAATGAAATAAATGCTCGCGGCTTACTATATTCGTAGGAAAGTGCTCTCTGGCGGAGCAAGCCATTTGGGTTTGTTCTCTACAGCTCCCACTGCACACAAACACACTTTTTTATATGTATGTATGTATGTACAAATGTATGAAATAAGTAAATATATATGCAAGTGTGTGATACGTAAGAGATTCATTCAAATGACCGTCTGGCTGCGGCCAATGGAATGTACGAGATGAGCTAATTTGTGTGGCTGTACACAATTCTTCGGCCGTTAAAGGCCACATACATATACATATGTATATATGTACATATAGGCTCTCTTCTCCTTTAGGAAGCCTCATTATATGGCGCGCCAATATTAAAATTCAAATTTTTCTGAATATTTGCTGGCATTGTTATTGTTGTTGCTAGCCTATGTGAATTCAGCCACACATATATCTATAACATATACATACACAAATACATATTTGTATATACAATGTGTGGATTAAATATTTGAAAATTCAGACAGATGTGGAAAACATCGCCAATTTGTGAAAAATTAAAATTCAGTTGCTTTCGGAATATTGAAAAATTCAGATCAAATCCTTAGAAGTTTAAGTAGTGAACACAAGCAAAGAAAAAAAAGAAATTAACAAAATTCCAAACGATCTCTAAACTACGAGTACGAATTGACGAGCAAGTGAAAACGACATTTTCTTCAAAATTTAACAGAATTCAACGGAAAAGTTGGTCGATTTCTTTTAATTAATAGTTCAATAGTTTAATATTTTTTAAATTTGTATTTAAAACTTAATTTCGTAGACCAACAAAAAGAACGCTAAATAGAACTATAAATACTAGTGACGTTGAATAGTGTTAATTTTGTTATATAATTGTCACAATTGTTTCTATATTATTCGTTTTGTTTTTTGTTTTTCTACTTTTTCCACGCAAAATAAGGGCGTTGACAAATTAAATTTAAAGTTGCACACATACAAAACACACAAAACCACAGAGAAAAATGGAATACGTCCAATTCAAAAACGGAACCCCACACTACTATAGGGCCCAACCGGACCTGAATGAATGCATTCAATACCAAGTAAGCCAACGCAACTAAGGAAATTATAAATTTTTCTAACTTACATATAGGTACATGCTTACGTACATGCATATATAGTGAGGGGCTGAAATAACGGTTAACTAAAAAAATTAATTTTTTTTTCAAATTATGATTATTTTGTTTACAAAATTTTGGTTACAAGTTAGTGAAATTTAAAAATTATTATAAGGTATTACATAGCGTTATAAATAGACTGAACAATAACAGTTAATTTTGCAGTTGAAAATATTTTTTCCAAAATATGATTATTTTGTTTAAAAAATTTGGTTATAAGTAGTGAAATTTTAACATGACTACAATAATCAAGAATTATTTTAACAATAACAGTTAATTTTACAGTTGAAAATATATTTTTTCAAAATATGATTATTTTGTTTAAAAAATTTGGTTATAAATAGTGAAATTTTAACATGGCTACAATAATCAAGAATTAATATATCATTGAACTTCATACATAGTAGTTAATATGTATTCAAGTACAGCTATGCAAGTTAATACGTGAAACTTCCCAAACATCTCTTTGTATATTTCAAATTTAAAAATTTGACAATAAACATATTTCATGGTTAACAATTCATATCATATTTAAACAAACTTAAAAAATATAACGCTAATTTTAGATATTTTTTAAGAATTTCAAAATTTCAAATACAACTTATTAAATAACATTATTTTTCAATATTTAAAGCTCAATAATGTCCTTCATATGTGCTAGAATATGCAAACGCACAAATACATACATATGAATGCATATACTAGTACTATATTTTTTATATATTATAATTTTTACATACACCTACACATACATAAGTAATGTACCAACACGGTCTTCCACTTATATCATATCAAGCTACATAACTATATATTATGGACGATTTCCAACCGCTAACATGCCAAAGATCTCCCGACTTTCATATGTTTATTTATTATAAATACATTTTTGCGCATTTCAAAAACACAAAAACAGCAAAATTAAATACACTTTGTAAACAAAGCTCCCACATGCGCGTACTGGTGGTCTCTAGAATATTCTAACTCAAATTCCCACATGAAATATAAGCGAAACATTTGTACGTCTGTACGTTCTCCATCGTGAAGAGAAAAAAATCAGCAAAAGCAAAAAAAAAAAAAATCAAATATGTACATATGTACATGCAAACAACACGTAGTTAAATGAGATGAAAATTTGTGATATTTTGAAAATTCAACAATTTTGCCAATGTATCGGATCAATAGTAGCGCAAAAGTACGCCTTTGAAATATATATCTGAATTATTTTTAGAAAGCTGAGGAAGCGCAGGCAACTCGTTAGCGAACTGACAAAACCAAAATCAAAATAAAAAATTATTTGAAATAAAAAATGAAAAAATAGCTGTACGAAAATGAAAATTAACATTAAAGTCTGTCGGATTCATCATTACTGCTACAATTTATACTTTCGCTGTGGTTGGGTAGCAGCAACAGACAAACACACAGTCGTATATACATATAGACATAGTACATGCTCGTATTTGGAGCACCACGCCTATAAACATTTGTTGTAAAATAAATTTATTCTCGCATTATCATTTTGACTTTTAGGACTCACTAAAGCCTGACTATGCAAATGTATGTGTGCACATCCTGTATAGTATTTTGTATATAGCGATGTATGTACGTATGTATTTGTTTCAAATATTTGCTTTTACAAAGCCATAAACAAAGTAGCAGACTTTTCAGGCACAAAATATATTTTCTCTTTAAATTAAAGTGATTAATCTTAGATTTAGGCGAATTGAGTAAATAGACGTATATTTATGGGAGCGGAAAATTTTTATATAATATATTTATGCACATTTCAATTTTACTTTCAACAAGTACAAGACAAATTCGATAATATAATTTTGTAAACGCTGCTTGGAGGACATATAAAAGACGACAATATTCTCGAAAATAAAGCAAGTTTCTGCCGTTGTGAATAATCACTTATTAATATAAATAATAGATATTGCTTTACATTCAAACTTTCTCATGTATTTACAAACATGTGTACATATATAATGTACAATATATCGACGCCATTTGCAGTAAACAAATTTAATTAGACCACACCTGCTTCGTCACGTCCATTTTCACTTTTTCACAAATTTCGTGTGCAAATTATTTTTCAAGATTATTTGATTGCTCTCGCTTTTTTGTTATTGAAATACTTATGTTTAAATGTCAACATATGCGCATATATTTCTAAATATATGCATTTTAAGCTCTTATTGTTCATTGTTTTTCGGTGGTTTGAAAAATCACCACTAAAAACTAACGCTGAAGCGTTTTTATTTTTCGATCGAATCTATTTTTATTTCGTAATTTTTAAATATATTGTGTAAAATCTAAAATTAATTACATCAACAACGAATAAAAGCATACATATTTGTAAACGTACATTTTCATGGTCAAAGTATATTTTCGAAAGAATCCAAATATATACTATTCATGCTTGCACATTTTACTGCACTCTTCCCCCTTAATACACAGAGAATTTGCAACGATATTTTAAAACAATGTACACCTTTAAATTGTCAAGAACAAACGAATGTCGCCAACTGCACACAAATGCAGCAAGCACAAACACAAACAAATGTCATCGTTTATAGGTACACTGTACATTTTTCGCTTTAAAAACTAACTGAAAAAAAAAAAACTTTTTAGTTCTTTGCCAATTCAAAAAAAGATATGTATGTATATACATATATATTAATATTGCGCATATAAACAAAAATTGTAAACTTTAGATAATTTTGAGCTGATTAACTTTAATTAGTCACACGACATTTCACATCCATTTCTTTCGTCAGCGTTTTTGAAAAAACTTAACCTACAAAATGTATGCAATGTGAACTGTATGATGAATATGATTTTTTTTTTTATTTTAATGAATAAAACATTGCGTAACAAGGCTCATATTAAAATTAATTTGATTTAAAGTTATTTTCAATAAATAGTAGGGTCTTAATTTGATTTAATTATACACCACCATTTAGAGTAAGTTGCTATTTAATTCCTAGGCAAGCGGTGTCGTCCAATATTGAAGCAATCAACTGTTTGTCCCTCAAAGCGCCATTCACTTCTTCTTCATCCCATTGTAGCACTACTTTGCATAGGCGTGGTTCTTTCTTACGCATGATTCGTAGTATGCCACGTGTCTCAATTAAGTCCACTAGCCCGGCAAATTCGGCTTGATCCAAAGCGTGTATATTACGTTTAACACATACACGTCGATAGACCTCATGTAATCGTCCTATAGTTATGTCTTTATTACGTTCTTTTCGTAGCATCAGCATTAAGCTGCATAATACAATCTTTTGCTGCAGTGGAAACGAGTCTTCTATGTCTTCTTGTAAATTCTGTGAAACACCATAGACTTTATTTAACACCTCAGCGACTTGCGTCACTTGTACAGGTTTTAAAGCAACTGCAAAGAAAACAGCAGTTAGTAAGCTTACATAAATAGTTCAATTGATTTGATTTTACCTTCTTCAGTCTTTTCAGCATCATTCTCTCCCAAAGCTAAACTATCAAGATTAATCTTTTTTTGTCCTAACTTCATCTGTTGTTCCGCTATTTCGACCACTCTTCTGCCAATATCCAATGCACGTCGTACATCTCCGCTCACAGCACTGACCTTAGCTGCCAAGAGTTGCAGAGTAACAGGTGGAAAAACTTCCAGTACGCCAGCTTCTTCTAGGCGTGAACGAAATATTTCGACAATTTGTTGCTTGGTATATGGTGGAAAATGCATGTGCTGTGGCTTTAGTTCACAACGGGCATTTAGACGAGTCAAAGTACGTTCAGTGAGATCAAGACTATTAGCTATGCCCACCAAAAGGAGCCGCGCTCCTGGTAATGAAGGCCACTCGAAAATAGTGTAAAGCACCGATTGTTTTGTACTGCAGAGTTGATCGATTTCATCTAAAACAATAAGTAGCATGCGACGCGCTGTACGTAAATGTTGCTGCACAGCTGCTTGATAATCACGTTCAGTTCGTCCAGTAGGATGTAACTTGAGTTCGGTACATAGCTTCTTATAGACACCATTTATACTAGCAATTGACGTACAATTTATGTAAACACATTGTAATTGTTTTGACAACTCAGGCGATCTCAAAAGCAGTGAAAGACAAGCAGTTTTGCCAGTACCTGGTTGACCTGAAACATACAGACTACCAGAACGTTGTTCCTGTAAATGCACTTGAAAAAATTCTCTTAACTCTTGAAGCTGTTGTTCGCGTCCAGGTAAATGTTGCGTTTCTGCACTATTTAGCACACGTCGTGCACTTTGGTATTTGTTACGTGTAGGTGTAACCTGTGTTTCTTCTTTTTCTCTTTTTGTGGGAGTGTGATGATCTTCTTCATCGCTGTCTATTTGCTTACGTTCGTCAATACTTAATCTATCAATTAACCTGGAAGGGCTGATCAACTCAGTTTTGTGCTTCCAACGTGCTAACTTCGGTGGAGATACATTTTGTCCAGAGTCTGGGATATCATGCTCGTCTTCACTTTGATTATTTTGCTCTTGATTACTACGTTTTTTTGCTTGTGGCGTTGTTTTGCTAGAAGTTGAAGTACGTATTGCCTTCACTCGACGTGGTGTTTTAGGTTCCTGACCATCGTTTAATTCTTTTACTTTTGCCTGTGCTTTACCTTTCGCTTTACTCATAATGTTGTTAGTTTTAGTATTTTCTTTATCTATTTCTGCTAACGTTGGGGATTTGCTTAAAGTGCTTTCTTCTTCCTCGTCACTTGTTGTACACTGCTTTGTTTGGCGTCTACGCCAAACTTCTGATCGCCGTGATGGTGTTTGTATGCTTGCAGCTGACGGTGTAGGTGTTGATCTACCAACACTGCTCAGTCTTGTCGATCGACGAACTGTGGTCATATTTGAAAAATTATTTTACAAAACAATATTATATTAAAAACAACCACTTTTATTCTTTTCTCTCAATAATTACAATAAAAATGCCTAACAAGTAATCAAGCAATAATTGTTGGGCGCCAAACACGAAACTTAATGACAGCTGTCATATAATACAGCTGCCACTGTGGTTGCCATTTCACTCCGCACAGGGTGTATCATGTTTTGCAAAAGTGGTTATACCCTACGTAAATAAATATGTATTTTACTGTCTTACCTCTTTGCCTTAATGATATTTGAACCAATATCATGTACAATATAAATTTTCTCTACTAGTGTTCTTCCAAAACTAAACTGAAATCTGTAGTCTCTTGGCATTACGTAAGATATTATAAATATAAAATGAGAAGCAAATGTTTAAATATAAAGGAATGTAGAGAGAGTATTAATGGTTGTAGGAGGCAAACTGAGATATGAGAGCCGAATAATACTATATACACACAAATGTATATACAAAGGAAGTATATATGTATGTGTACGGATGTATGTACATATATATGTATAAAAATGTTCTGAGAATAATATTTCTAGAACTATTGAAAATATTCTGCGAGCTTTTATATATGTAAGTCTTCCAATATGAGTATTTTGAAATTCGTTCTTTTAAGCTATGTATATATAAATATGCATACGTATATGCCTGCGTATTATATACAACCCAGAATGCTTATTTGCAGTGCCTTTACAGTTTGCCCTGAACTCTATAAATGTTTTCACAATTAACTTACGTACCTTCAATGTTAATTGTTTAATGTGAATTTTTTATTAATCTGCAATATTATTATTTTTTTTTTCGAAAGAAAAAAATTATTTTTTACTAATTTTCTAATCTACGGTGTCATATATTCTTATCCCACGGTATAAAATTACATTAAAATGGATTAGAACTACTTATGGCAATGAAATAAAAATCATTACTTCTAACCACTACAACTTTTATGAAAATTAATTAGAATGTATCGAATTAAACAAACCTGTCATAAATTAATTTTATATTATATTTTTATACTTCTTATTTTTCATAGCCCTACCGAACAACTCCATTGGTACTTCCCGGTGCCAAGGTCAAGAAGGATGCCCCAACCACAGAATCTTACTTGAGGTATCATCCAAATCCGGCTGTGCGCGCTAACCGCGGCCACGATTTTCATGACAGTGTGATGAAGCAACGCGTCGCTGACACCATGTTGCACAAGGTCGTTGGTCAGGATGCCGATTCTGGCAGGGTATGTCTACAAATATGCTATATCTGAAAATATAATATAGATTGTGTCATTTGTGTTTAAGTTCGTTCAGTTATTTGCTTTACTAATTCTTTAACCACCTCTATTGCAGGTATTCCACAAACAATTCAACTCTCCTATTGGCCTGTACTCAGACAGCAACATTGAGAGTACCATCAGACAAACAGTTCCGTAAGTATCAATTATTTTCTCTTTATACATATTATATATTACACAAAAGAATGTTAGCATACATACTAGAATATACATATGTATTTAGAGTAACGAAAAAACTAGCTTTTTAGAAACAAGAACAAATTGCTACACATATTGCTTTTTTTTTAAATAACGAGCTGAAGTCAAAATAACGAATTAAGTAGTTGTATATAACCAATTACATGTAATTTAGTGCTGCATACATACATTATAAAAGTGTATACAAAAATGGTAACTAAACATAAATTTTATAAAAAAAGAGTAATCGGAACTTAAATCATAATAAAATATTTATGTAAACCTTTGACATCCGGTAAATTGGCATCTCTCTTTATTTTGTGACATCCGATGTCAGATGGGTATTTTGATAACTGCAACAAATTAATTTTTGGATAATTCGTTTGCTTACGTTTAATTTAAAATGAACATCCGATATAAATGAGTGGTAGTTTTGAAAAGTGACTATAATACATATATATGTATGTGAATATAAGTGACCTTTAAATTATTATTCCATTACACAAACACTTGCATACAAAAGTTACAGTAGTGGAAATGGGTTTGATTCATAAATATGCAACAAAATGATTATTTAAGTTTCGAATACTTGCTTTACGGAATACATCTGCCTTTATTTTATAAATATATGTGTAAATAAGTAATGTAAAAGTAGATGTTTGTAATTTGAAATATTGATACGCCCGAACATTTTCCAAACATTACACGCTTAGCAAAAGGAATATTGTTCTGCTTATGCTTTCATTATTGTATTTTAAATACACTTTCTGTGCAGAATGTTATTAGTTTTTGAAAATGAATACAAATATGTGCAGTATTTTGCTTTATAATAATGTATTGCGTAAAATGCAATATTAAAAAAACAAAATTTTTGAAACCTTAGCGGTTAAAGTGGATGGCTATATAAAACACATGTATATGGCCATTGTTCGTTCAAATTATTATTTCCAAAAACCCAATATCTGAATTAGATATTAGCAAATTGTTTGCATTGAATATTGCTTCAGTTTATTCCTATATTATTTATTTATAGCAAATAAGCAGCTTTGTTAGATCAGTATTAAAAAGCTTAAATGTATGTGTTACAGTGTGCTTCTCTTATTAGTTTTTACTATGAAATATTAC
The DNA here is from genome assembly GCA_037783105.1 of Bactrocera zonata. Taxonomy (NCBI): domain Eukaryota; kingdom Metazoa; phylum Arthropoda; class Insecta; order Diptera; family Tephritidae; genus Bactrocera; species Bactrocera zonata. The sequence goes on along the minus strand of JBAWJQ010001792.1, from coordinate 145,897 downwards.
AACATTTTTTTTACAAACTAGGGAATACACAAAAACACTTTAACATCAATATCAAGTATTAGTTTGTATAAATAATATTTTTATGAATCTAACTTGTACGTATGTATGTCTGTTTGTGTGTAGATTATTGCATTTCAAAGACTATGTTATAAAAAAAATTATAATTATTATTGTTGTAGTGCCAGTACTGAAAGTCCGCGCATAAGGAGTAGTCCTTTGCATCGCCCAATGCCGACCAAACTTGACCGGTAAAAGTAAATTTTACAAATCAAATCGACAGTCAGTCAGCCAGTCAATCAGTTCGATCGACCCAAACAATCAATCAAACAGTAGATCACAAAAGTCACTGCATTATTTCAACTAGTCATTACCATAAAATCCATTTTTGGTAATTCATTAGTTGATTTAAAAATCTTCATTCAAAACTTAACGCTTTTGAAAAGTTGTTTGGTAGTGCTTTTGATGGTTATTTTATTATTTTCTTTCAGAAGTTTAGCTTCTAGTAGTTGAAGTTTTCGTGTGTGTGTTATGTTTGTTTTATTCCCAGTATTTTTTAATGTTATTGATTCTGTTGTTGTGAATACGTATTTGTGCAATTTTATTTATTCATTTATTATTTCATGATTTGTTTTTTCTAAATTATAAAAAAAAGATTACATTCGATAATAGTGTTTTTTCACAAATTTTATCTTCTCTAACTTTTAAAAGATTTGAAATTTCTTTGACTTACCAGTCGTAAACTATGATAACACTTTTGAAGATCGGTTGTTTCGCATGAAGACGAGATCATTAGCATACCTATTTATATACGCGCAAACCGAATCGATATTTCTTTTGTGGCGATTTTTAAATATTGAGCCAATGAATTCATGGCGCGTTTCTCAAAGCAGATTTTTTAGTTTCGAAAACAGAAAGAAGTCACAGTAAGCCAAATCGGGCGAATACGACGACAAAGCGATGACTCACAATCAATAAGAAAAACAGCTAGACTATAGTATTTCAAAATTTAAGCGTTAAAACTGGAAAATTTCGAAATTCAATGGAATTAATTAATTGATAAAGTTAAAAGACCAGAATTTTACCATTAAAATCATTTATAGCATGCCGTTAGTTTATTATTACTTTGTGCTAGTGGTCCTTAAACCTCAACTGTGCTTGTGTGAAAACAATTTTCTGAAGACACTCTAGTTTTTTATATATTTATATAGAACATATGTATTTCAAATCTACTAGATTTTTTCATTTAACGCACTTTTAAAAAATAATGTAATTGACGAAATGAGGTTAGGTCACTGTGTTAGAGGAAGTTAGGTACCAAGCCAATAATATTTAAACACCACACTTACAGAATTTTATTTAATCATATGAAGAAATATTGAAATAGTAAGTACCTTTAATTGAAGGCATTACTACTATTACACAACTAATTGTGTTAAGTAGCATTTATAATATTAATTAAAAACAAAATGTATTAATATTTTGTGAAAAAAGGACAAAGCTGCACAATTAATATTAGAATTTTCATCGATCTATCTTTCCTGGAACATAAACGAAAAATACTGGAGCAACAAAAACTTAGAGAACTGAAAGAACAGCAAGAACAACAGCAACGCCAACAACAACAGCAACAACTACAAAATATACAAAAATTTTGAAACCAAAAAAAAAAAAAAAAACAAAAAATGAAAGAGAATTGTATAGCGAAAAGAAAGAATATACGTAAACCCCCACCAAAAAAAGAAAGACTAGACATAACACATAAGCACAAAATGATTTTGCAACTTCGATATGAACGAAATTGCGACTTTTCATATTTGAAAATTAAAAATATTTTAAAAAAGTTCAGCACAATACTTGAAAGAATTAGCGCATAAACCTAATTGTTATAATTAGCGATTTTTTTTTACCAATTGATACTCCTTTCTACACTGAATTTATGTTTTTTTTGTTGTAAAAAGAGTGTTTGCAATTTTCAATTGGCCTGTGATATTCATTCATACCTTCATAAGCACCATATTAAGCAACTTTTAATACAATAACCTAAATATAAATTTTAAGTGAGGTTATGGCACCTTGGATAGTTTTTTTTAATTGGTTATTGTGGCACATAGATCATGAATTACATGTACATTGAATGGCATATGTATGTATGTACGTTTATAGCAAATTCTGATAATTATTTTATTTTATTTTTTTCTTTTATTAAATTTCATATTTTTAATTACACCAAAAATTAATTCTAGTACAATAATTATTCTTTTTATTTATTTTTTTTTTTTCAAAATTTACATTCCTACCGTTCATTTTTAACCAGGGTTGCAAATTTTTTAATTTAAAAAGTTTGTATAAAAACTAAGATATTAATTTTTTATTCCCAAAACAGAATTAAAAATTGTAATTTGCTAAGATTTTGGCATTAACAATTAAATTTTCAATTTACAGTTTCGATTTGGCGTTAAAAAATTAAATTTGCTATTGTAAAATTAAAAATTTTGAGATTAAAAATTTAAAAGTTTTTGTGACTATAAATTGAAAATAAAATGTTTTTCAATATTCAGTTCCGATTTGGCGTTAAATATAAATTGAAAATCAAATGTTTTTCAATATTCAGTTCCGATTTGGCGTTAAAATGTGTGAGATTTAAATTTTTAATGATAGATTAAATTTCGATTAATTGAGATATTATAAATATATATACATCTATATTTTTTATAATTTTAAGATGAAAACATCTTGGATCGAGATCTTAGAAAAATTTTTGTTTTAATTCGGACTATTAGATAATAAAAAATTTGGTAGAAAAATTGGGTAACAAATTTAAAAAATATTATCAGTTTAAAGCTGTAATGAGAGATGAAAAGAATAGTGTATTAGGTGATAAAAATAATTAGGTTATTAAATGTAAGTCAAAAAACTTAGTTAATAGTTGTTTTTTAAATAAGCTTTACTCTTTCAAAAACAAGCATGATGAAAGAAATCGAAGTTCGCAATGACAGAAAATTAAAATTCTAGAACAATTTTTTTTTTAATATTATTTAAAAATATGGGACACAAATTTTCTTATTTTTCAATTATTTAAATTTTAATGTAATTTTGGGCTAAAAAATATATATTTTTAATTTTTCATTTCGGTATTTGTGATTAGAAATATGAAAATGACTTTTTAACTAAGATTTTCATGAAAAATTTTAAATTCTAGAACAATTTCATTTTTAAATTATTAACTAAAAATGTGGGATTACATTTTTTTTATTTTTCGATTATTTGAGAATAAAATTTTTTTTATTTTTCAATTATTTGGAAATAAAATTTAAATTTTAATATAATTTTTGGGTTTAAAAAAATATATATTTTAATGTATTTTTCGAAGCACTATTTGTGATAGAAATTTCAAAATTATTCTTAGTTAAGATTTTCGTTATTAAAAAAAATTCAAATGTTAATTAAATTATGCAATATTTGCAACCCTGATTTTTACTCTTAACTCCTACCAAAAGTTCCCTGTTTAAAAATTCTGCACTACTTTTGATTACGCGAATTATTAAATATTAAAAATCCGGTGCTTTCCCATTGGATAACTGCTTTGCAGAGCAGAGAGCAAAGCTTGAGCACTTACTTACACCAAAAAAAATTACATGCATACATACATACCTGCAACCAACCTCATACAGTTATGAAATAGCTAGTGTCTATTTTAAAATTTTTAAGCTAGAAGAACTGAAATGAAATAACGGTAATGCTATTAGAATAGTTGTACTAACCGATTTTTGCCATGCTTTGCCTGAACTGAGTTACAATTTAGTACTTAAGATTTGCTGCTGCATATGTAAATACATAAATACATATATACAGTTCATTTATAAATATATATCTGCTCACATCGCTGACATTACATAATCAGTTTTACAGGCATACGCATAGTTACAAACATGTCTAGTTGCATATTCAAACATTTGCACACTGCGCACGCCCACGCATACAAATTACCCACATTCTTACATACATACATACTAAACTCATTTTTTAAACAAATTATAATAGACACAAAATATTAATTTGTTTGCAAAATTTTAATGACTATTAATTCTAACGTATTGTGCACATCCTGTTTTTTCTTTCTCTCTCTCACACAAACACATACACAAAATCTCAACGCAACTGCAATGTCAAAAACTAAAAAAAAAAAAAATTATATATACATAAATATATGTATATATATATTAAATAAAATCGTTGTATATTGAATATTCAAAAACCAAATGCGAAATGAATTCGAAACGATTTGATTGGGGCTGAACTTAAACCCACAACAAAACCAAAAACCAAAAAAAAAAAAACGATATTGTTATTATTGTTATACAAAACATATTTGAAACTAAAAACTGTAAAAAACGACATCAACAACAACAAACAAACTAACTATTTCGAAATCCGCCATAAACTGTGACAATTAAAAACCGCTACGATACACCGAAAAAAACGTTGAAAAAAAAAACTTTCCAAAAAATCGTTGAACTGTGCCATTGTTCGTCCGCATGTGACACCTATCAACCACGGACGCCATCGATACTGTGGCATGGTATACTTGCAATATGCGCAATTGAATCAAAAACAAATTGCATATCGATTACATAATTACCACAATGTAATGGCATAATGGAAAACGTCAAAATGGAAATACACAAAAAAATTGAAATAATTAAAAAAATTGAAATAATTGAAAAAAATTACAAAAATGTTAAAAATATCAATAAACTCTATATTTATGCACCACAACGTTGTACAGTTATAAGAAGACTCTTCATTTTGATCCATCGAAGAGCGAAACTTATAGAGCCATACAGGAGGAGGGCTATGGCAATGGTTATGCCCCACCACAGGAAGTGACAGTGCCGGTACAGCCAAAGGTCTTCCAACCAAACCGAGTGGTTCCAGGAAAGGTAAGGTCGTAATGACTTGCTGCTTGCGTTCATCGTTCATCGATCATCGAATATCGATCACTGATCAATCATCGATCATTGATATGCACCGTTATCATACGCACATACGCATGCACGTGGTCGTCTAAAAAAAAGTACACAAAAAAAGTCAAAAAAAAAAAAAACTCAAAAAAATGACTCACAAAAAAGATCTTAAAAAAAAGAATCACAAAAAAGATCTCAAAAAGAAAGTACTCAAATATTATATTAATGAGAACAGCTTCGTTTACATGTGAGACTCACGCACGCTATGAATAATATCTAAATGTCTCTCTATGCGTGTTGCATTACTGACTTGCCGAGTGGTCTGCAAATCGATAAATAAAAATCTTGTTTTCATCGCATTAATTATCATTAATTATTTTCATATGTAAATGTTTAATATGTTATTTTAAGTACTCTTCATTACATTAGCGTTTAACGCATGCGTCGTTGTGTACAGCATTTTTGACAGCTCTCTCGCTCGCAGGCTCAAATCGCTGCATCGCATCACTTGTCAATCACCAGCTATCCCACTTTCGTTTTTTATTTTGTCATAGTATGTGTAGTCATAAAACATTTTGTGAAAATTATTATCTTTGCCGAGTTTTTACTCGACATTTTTGGGTGAAGAAATTTTTGAAAACTTTTTTTTTTTCAAAATTATAGTAGTTCTAACTTTAATCTAAATTTAAACAAACTTTAATCTGAAAGTAACCAATGCAGCTGTCAAACAAATTATCCATTTAAGCGTATTAGTCCTCATCTGTGTACATAAAATCATCAAATTATTTCGTATTAAAATAAAATATAAATTATTCTAGCTCAACAAATAACATTTATAAATAACAATTCGTTAGCTTTATTGGGTCTGTTTGTTATAGGATGATCAGTGTAGTCAATTGGAAGAAGCTGTCAAATGGCTCTCCCAACATTATCAATAGCCAATTGTCAACTACTCTCAGCAGTAACTGTCAAATTGCGCTCTCAATTTCTTTTATTTGTTGAGCATAATGCATAAAACGTATACTACCCCTCACTACACATCCTATAACGAACACACCTCTTGTATCGATTGTCTTAAAAAGCATATTAATGTTTTATCACGAGATCACTTCAACTTAAGTATAAGTATTTCAAAATCTGCAACTTTTTATTAACTATTAGTATTTTTAACGGTATTTCAGAAACCCAGCTCAACGCTCGTTCCCCCCACGGCGTACAATGTAAGTAATCTTATAGTACCTTATATTCTCTTTTATACCTCATCCTTGCGATAATTTTTGGAACCAACACTTTTTTTTTGATAGAAAAAATGGAAAACCGAGCGAAATTCTCTCATTTTGATAAGATTTATAATGATGAGGACATTTTCCCATTTTTTCTCTTGCTGTATGACAACTGAATATTCTAATGAAAGTGCTCTACGAACTCTTTTGAACTTTAAAATTAAAATCTCTATACTTCAGTCAAGAGAGGATTTCATTAGTCCTACCCCGACATGTAAACAAAGGCCGGATATTCTGTTATATGCGTACTTCCTGCTTTGATCGGCCATTTCATTTGAACTCTTTTATATTTTCAATATTTTGCTATTGTCAAAAAAATAGTAATTACTATTTTGAGAGAAGTTTCATTGTATGAGAAGCTTTCCTTCTCTAACTAACAACCCGATTTCTTTAAGTGTGCGTCTTGAGATCCTATTGTCTGCAAGGGATATTAATATCCACACTTAGATACGTCAAGAGCTTTCTAATGAACTGATTAGTGAATTCAGACTTCGATTATTCTATCCAAATTTTATGGAACTGTATGGTACAACGTATGGAATAGATTGTTTTGAAAACTAAAATTGAGGGAGGAATCGAAGAATTTGATAGAAACAGCGATTCGACTTCGACATTGAGATGACAATCTTAAATGTTTTTTTAAACCAATTAATTGAGATCCTAACGTCTACAAGGGATGATAATATTGTGTCCCATAAACACTTATATACCTCAGAAGCTTTTTAAAGAACAGAATCTGGAACTCAGACTATATAACTCTATCCTAACTGAACGTCTTAAAATTGCTACGGCGATTTCTTTAAGCGAAAGTCTTGAAATCTTATCGTCTGCAGGGGATATTACTTGAAATTTTAGAAGTTAGGGATCCTTCCTTCCAAGAGTTATTCAATCTGTAATAGATAATTGGGGAACTTATGATAATCGTAAATATTTTAGGAACCAATTACAGTTCCAATGACGGTTTCGTCAATATTCTGAGTTTCAGTAATCTGAAATGAATTGTTATAGTTTTCTTTCTATACAGTTATTCAATCTGTAGCAGAGATTTCAGGAACTCCATGAATAATTTCAACGACTTATATCCACAGCATCGAATTATTCATTGCTTTAAAAGATATTTTTAACCATAAAGTTCCAAATTTGTCTTCAAGGATGTATAAAAAATACATATATTAATGTTTTTTCAAAATTTCTAAACAATTATTTGCACAAATTTCTTTATTTCTAGGTGGTAAACTCACACGATGACTCCATCCGTCAGAGTTCATCCTTCAATCGCTTGATGTACAGTGTATTGGGTGCGTCGGAGTACTAAATTCTATAAATGTCTAAAAATATGTTTCAAATACGAGTTAGCCCAACGATGTATCCGAAACAACACACACAAACAATAAAGAACAACTTAAATAACGGTAGACTTAAAAAAAAAATGTAAAATGATTCAAATATATCGAAAATGTTTTTCAGTACATCCAAGCAAAAATAAATAAGTGAATATTCGTATATTTAATATTATAACATTATAATCATATACAAGTAAATTATCTAACATTAACAAAACCGTCAGGAATGCACATAGCAAGGTTCCAACAATTGCAAAATATAAGTTTTATAATATAAAAATAATACGAATTATACAAACCGAAATTTGTGCACAAATTAATAAGTTTAAAAAAATTAAAAACAAAAATATATAAAAAAGAACTGTAATAAGTGTATTAGGCGATTCAAAATTATTTAAAATAAAAATAATAACAAAAAACTCAAAATCGGTGAACTATTTAATATTTGCGTCAATTTAAATGAAATACTAACTTTATTGAAGAATGTATTTTATTAAAACTTTAGCATGGTAAATTAAAAAAAAATCGAGTGTTTCTAGTCTATGGAAATGGAGAATTCACGTGACCGAGTTGGTCAGTCGTCGTCGTCTAATTTCGTAACGATGACTTCTTGTGCGTGAATTTTTCAGTTCACTGCAATTTGCAAGAATTAAACTTAACCGTAAATTTACGAAATCATTTATAAAATATAGTGCTAATAAAATAAAAATAAAAACTCATTGGACTGGAGAATTTCCATATAGTTGTTTGTTGTTAAAGTTAGGAATCGTTATAAAAAAAGAAATTCGTATGGAATTATTATTTTTATCACTTTTGTACTACAATATCTAACCTTAAATTTATATAAATTATCCAAAATATAAAACGTATATTAGCTTGACAAATACAATACAAGCTTTCGATCCAGGACACAATAGACCTGAGAACGCGGTGCAATCCTGATTTATTTATCTATCTGATCTAAGCTTTTGATTTTTAGGCTAGACTTTCAAGTCAGGCTAGAAAAATTCAAAAATAGTGATGAGTCGATCTCGATATTCTTGTATTAAAATGTAGATTTTTCTTACAAGATGGTCGCACAAATATTCTTTTATAGTGATATTTCGAAATATCAAAATTTGTATTCGGCATTAATGTTTAATGTTCCAGCTTTAGATTAATTGTAGGTTCAATTTACTTCCCATCTAATATTCGTATGCTTTAGAAATATAAATATTAGATTTTAAACATACTTAGGTATTAGTAAATCTAAAATGATGCTCTCAATAGCAATGTGATTAGGGGTGCTCCCTAACCTAACCAAACCCATAGACCCAGGTTCTACCAAATTTTTCCAATAACAGTTGCCACTTTCAATTGGAAGCATAACTGAATTTCTGATCTGATCTGAGATTTCTCCGGCTAATTGCGACGGTATAAAATGTTCGGTTAAACCCGAAATTAAGTTTTCCTTATCTGTTCTTATTCAAATCTTCTTTATTGGCGTAGCCGCTTAAGCGGTTATAGCCGAGTTTACCACAGCGCGCTAGTTGTTCTTCCTTTCCGCTGTTAGGCGGAAAGTTCCAAGTATAGCCAGGTCCCTCTCCACCTGGTTTTTCCAATGGAGTGGAGGTCTTCTTCCTCCTCTGCTTCACCCGACGGGTACTGCGTCGACTAATATCCCAGCTGAAGTATTTTCATCCATTCAGATGACATGACCAAGCCAGCGTAGCCGCTGTCTCATAATTCGCTAAACTACGACAATGTCATCGTATACCTCGTACAGCTCATCATTTCATCGACTGCGGTATTCGCCGTTGTCAATGAGCAAAAAACCATAAATCTTAAGTCGAGAGAAGACTTTACTTCTCATTTGCCTACACAATCCAAAGTAGCATCTGTGGGCAAGAGTTATTCTGCGTTGGATTTTAAAGCTGACCTTGTTGTTGCTGTTAATGCTGGTATCTACGACTTTGAAGTTATAGCTATGATAATCGAGTGCGACGTCTGTCGGTTTGATGGCAGGAGATATTTCGTCTTAACCAGTCTGGAGAAAGCAGAGCTAATAGTGGGGTTATGGGGGCCAATGGTACCGATATTACCGACATAAGACATCATGATATTGCATCATTCAAATGCGTCTCATAAAACAGTTGTACTGAAGTGACTAAAAATTTACAGAATCGACAATTATGGAATAATATTAGACGCACTTGGAAGAAACGGTCTGTTAAATAAATGATAGAATATATATGTAGGCATGAAGAACGTGATACTAATCCCTTAACTACGTTGAACAGTATTTTAATGGAATTATATTGTGGAAAGGGTCATAAAAAATCTATTACTGCACATTGGAGGAGTTGAGATTGCTCTCACATGAATGAATGTCCCTTCGGGTCCTTCCCTAACCAATACATTTTGATTCATTACGATTTAGCCGAATACCAAAAAAAAGCTGGTTTAATTTTTTCATTTTTTTTTTGCATTTTCGTTAAGTGTAATATCTTAAAAATATTCCCTGAAAATTTTATGTTGATCCGATAATTAGTTTTTGAGTTATTCGAGAAATAAGAAAGAGAGCTCGGGCACTTCAAAGCGCTAGTGTGAAACTTCAAACGCGTTTTTCTCAAAACTATGTTTTTTGAATCGGTGACAACTGTAACTCGAAACCCGTTCAGTAGATTTTAATGAAATTTATACAGCTTTTAGAATACATAATAAACTCGGGCCTGATCGAGGGATTTTTATTTTTTCGAAAATTTCGATTTTTTAAGACCAATTAACTGTTGATTTTTTTCGCAAAAATTTAGAAAAAAATTTCCTGAGGCCGCCATTTTGTTAATTTTGAAGAAAAAATAAGATCCTTCGATCAGGTTCGGGATTATCTATTTATAAAACAAATTTTTTTTGTCCGATTGTTTTTAGATGAATCTCCAAGAACTTATGCTTGTCACCGCAAGTACTTTTTTTTGGAACAAGGTCAACACAAACAACTATAACTTTGGAAATTAATTTTTTTTTTTTTAATTTTCGTGACTTCAAGTCAACACATCCTATAATAATGCCATATTACTACTTTTGTAAAATATCATAATTTAGTAGCAAAAAAAAACTGAAAACTCTCATTTTTTCGTGCCTCTGACTACCCCTAACCCCTTAAGATATTGGCGGGATATTAGATTGAACACTTCCTGAAGGATATTTCGGTACAAAAGAGTCGGTGTTCAGCATTACTAAAGACATTGTTGGTCCATACTATTCATACGGAAGATGGCAAAGCCATATAGCGTATAGTTCCGGGACGAATTTATGATGGCGGAAATTTGGTTTACACAATTAGCCACCAAGATCTTGTGATTTAACTTCGCTAGACTTCTTTTAGTGAGGTTACGTCGAGGCAATTATATTTATTTTTCAAGGAAGATCTTGGCATAAGCGCAGTTGTCAATTCAAGGCCATAATAAAAAATATTTAATTGAAAAGTTTTACTTTACAAAAAGAAAGAACATTCTTACTTTTAGAACTGATGTCATATATACAATAAATACAAAATTGACCCGGACTGTCAAAAGAAATCATTTACACTTATTTTAATATCTTCGCCTTTAAAATGCTTCTGAGCCAAAAAAAATATGCCTACAATTAATCTCATTTTGCGTACCTTGTTATTACCCTCGGCTGGGATGGTATTTATTGCTTCACCGAATTTTGGGTTTCAGCTCAGTTTTGGAATGCCATTTACTAGATTGTTGGACAGTTTCAACGTTATATTCATAAACCTACGTCTCGTCACCACTAATGATACATTTGATAAATGTGGAGTTCTCAGCTCCGTTGTCAAGCATATCTTTTGTGACATCTAGACGACGTAGTTTTTGCAAAAAACTCGAGTCTCTTGCTTTATACCCAAAACATTAACCAAATGTGCTGAATCGATCCATAGAAGCTGTTAAGATCCTTCGCTATCTTTCTAATGCCAACACGATGAACAGTTTCTATAACTTTTTCGATGTTATCGTTATTAATAGGGCTGGATAGATGGATGACTTGCATGAGGCAAGCTTTCAATGGCTTCACGACCTTCACGACGGGTTAAATTTGGTAGATAAGCAAATCAAAAACTGAAGCTGCAGCTACGAAAAATTCAAGGCAAAATTCCTTAAGACATAATTTCTCAAATATCTATAAGCCTGTAATGTATGACGTAAGTGAGTAGCATAAAAAAGAGACTCAAGTAATAAATGTTATATTAGTCCACTGATACCACCTGATGTGTTAAAAGCATAAGCTACTGTTCAAAGCATAAGCAAAACTTATTTTTTCTTTGCCATAACGTAAATTTATAGAGTCATTTGACTTCCCTGACAGGTTTATACCGAAATATAGTACCCTTGCAGGTGTGTAATTTAGCCAAATAATGTAGTTTACTAAGAAAAGTAAAAGAAATTAGTAAATGACTTTCATGTAAATCATATATGTATATACATACGTTACATTTTTTACGATGTTGAGTTTTACGAGCAAAACACGTAAACCTCCACACTTTGCATTTACATACATAAAATAGCCCAAAAACCTACATACTATATATGTATATATATACAAAAGAAAAGGTGAAAAAAGTGCTGATTATTCAAGCAAAACTATAAACAATAGTCGTTCGATTCGCATGCAAGGAAAAAGCTCTGTGAAATTTAATTTGGGCACAGCATGAACCAGCCGAAAGAGGTGAAAAACAGCTAACCGAAATGAGTGGCATGAAAGCAAAATTTCAAGTTAAGTAAAATAATTATAAATAGTAGGGGTTAGGGAAGCTCAAATTAAAAGTAGACAGTCGAGACGGACAAACAGACAGACGGATAGACAGGCAACACACGCCAATAAATCACGGAGCTTATTAGATAACAGCAGTTTGGCCGCCATACACTCCCTCAGGCGCTGTAATGCATTGTGGAAAAAGTTCACTTATACATACATACATACATGCACATTTCTATGAATGTAAACAACGCTGGTGAGCTAATTAGCCCGCCTCTGTTGCTGTCGATCGCTAGAGTTGTTGGAAATTTTTGTATTACAGTTCAATATGGGCATATTAAGAGCCAAGAGCAGTGGGTATTAAATACGGCACAAAGGAATATGATGCAGCTCAGTATATGGATTGATTTCAACAAGCTCATAATAGAGATCCTTAACCGGTTATTGTGGAAAAAATGGGCATTTTCTTTTCAGCGAGAAGAACTTGGCCCAATGATATTTTAACTTAATTTTGTTTGAGAAACATTTTTTCTTGAGCTCTGCAAAGTTTTGCCTTCAAACAGATGTTTTCGGCTACCCAGAGGATACTTGGTCTAAGATCGGAAGTCGTGAGCTGTTTTAACCATATGTAAAAGGATCGTTTCTGCCACTCCCAAGTGAATGACGCTCAGACAACTGTCCTCTCTTGCGTGAACTTCTACATATTACTCTTTCCTCCGAACTGACGTATGTACGCCGATTATATTGATATCATTAGACTCTACAACCCCGCCGTAAGTTTTGCTTACTCCAGACTGAATAAGGAAGCGAAGCGTATGGGTCTGGTTGTGAACTAAGACAAGATGAAATATCTACTGCCATCAAACAAACAGTTGTCGCACTCGCAACTTGGCTCCCACATCACTGTTGACAGTCATAACTTCGAAGTCGTAGATAATTTCAACTATCTAGGAACCATTATTAACACCAACAACAACGTCAGTCTCCAAAACTCAACGCAGAATAACTCTAGTCAACAGGAGTTACTTCGAACCGAGTAGGCAAATGAGACGACGAAACAAGACCAACTTCTACAAGTCGCTCATCATCCCCGTCCTGCTATATAGTGCAGAGGCATGGACGATGACAAACTCTGATGAGTCGGCGTTACGAGTTTTCGAGAGAAAGGTTCTGCGGAAGATTTATAGTCTTTTGCGCATTGGGAATGGCGAACGTCAATGCCGTCAATGTAGTTCAGCGATGTAGAAGACAGCGGCCAGGCTGGCTAGGCCACGTCGTCCGAATAGATAAAAACGCTCCAGCACTGAAAGTATTTGACGTCGTACCCGTCGAAGAAAGCAGAGGAAGACCTCCACTCCGTTGGGAAGATCAGGTGGAGAAAGGCCGAGCTACACTTGGAATATCCAATTGGCGCCAAACAGCGAAAAAGAAGAACGACTGGTGCGCTGTTGTCAAATCGGCTATACCTGCGAAAGCGGTGTTTACGCTAATAAAGAAGAAGAAGAGCTCTGCAAAGTAGATTTTCGCTAAACTCTCTGCTCGGCTAGTGACTACTTAGCGAAGAAGAAAAAGGTGTACGTGGTCAGACCTAGAGAATACTATGGACAGGGAAAATGGCTTTGTTATGGTGGTAGAATGTAACCGTGTATTTTTGCCATTCGGCATTGAACCCATCCAACAATTAGACATAGTAGAGTAGTGCCACTGTTTTACTCTTTCCTATGAAGTCCGTGTGGACAACACTTTGTGAATCCCAGAAAATGGCGACCATCACCTTTCCAATCCATAGAACAGAAAGCTCCAAGTTATTACTATTATGATTCATATTTTTACCTTTTCGCTTTTTTCGCTTCTACGACAGTAATTTCTATGCTAATGTTTATTTATCGAAAGACAAAGCTCCATTGTTCGATTTTTATTTTTTATTTAATAATAAGCTTACCTGTGCAGTACAACTTGTTACATATTATGCAAATGTATAGATAAAGGTTTGAGTACATAATCGTTCCAGCAATTAAATACGTATACGGTCAAAATGTGTCGCGCTCCAATTTCAATTGTCATTACAGTCGCCACGCAATCTCCAATATCTTTCGCACAATTACTTAATCCAAGCACGCGCCAATAGAAAAGACCGTAAATGAAAGAAGAAATGTGACCCTTATATACTTGTATGTAGTTCGATACTCGTACATATCGATTTACTATGCTTAAGTACGTAATTACCGGTATCTCTATTAAGGCAAGTATATATGTATTCAAACTGTTGTCTACGTGAAGTTGAACATTTTTGTGCGTGAGTCAAATTTTGAAGTGAAATGTGAATGTTAGGATCAATCACAAGCGTTTATTCGTACGTACTAGTAGTACCGGCATAAATCAAAAAACGTGATTTTTGAGTTAATGCTGCAGAATTGTTCATTATATCATACTTCATGTTGAGTGAAAAATTCATATGAATACCTCTTATATGCTCCGCTTGAGAAGAGAATATACATATTTCCTGTTTTCCGTGTAAGGTTATAGTCAGTTGAAAACTTTTAACGCGTTTTCTGGCAAATCGATTTTTTTGACTTATGCCGGTCTTGCAGCAGATGAGCGATATGTACCTACATAAAACCAGAAAAAGCGTTAACTTCGTTTGCACCGAAGCTATAATACCCTTCACAAATGCAAAAGATTCCTTATAAGAACTTTGATTGGTCAGTTTGTAATTCAGATATATGCTAAAATGACTCGATCTCAACAATTTCGTCACTGCTTTAGACAATAATATACGCCAAATTTCATGATGATATCTCTTAATTGTAAAACCTTTCCAGACAAGCACTTTATTCTGTTCGTTCAGTTTGTATGACAGCTATGTATTTCCTACAGTAGTCCGATCTGAGCTGTTTCTTGATAAGAAAATGACGATTGCAAAAATTTCAGATCAATATCTCAAAAACTGAGAGACTAGTTCGTTTATATACAGACGGACGTACTGGCTAAATCGACTCAGCTCGTCTCGATGTTGGTTTATACCTATATACTTGTATATTTTATAAAGTCTCTGGCCTTTACTTTTGGTGTAACAAACATTGTGGCAAACTGAAGGGGTTACATGAGTTTCCTCAGGTAAAAAACAGCCAACAGTTTTTCAACAATTTGTTTCCCATATAAAAAATGAAATATTTTATTGGTACAAACACACACTCTAAACAAATTCTGAAAATTTTGGAAGAAATATTTTAAACTCGGCCATTGTGACGCCATTTCCGGTGACTCCTCGGAAAAAAGATGTGCCCGCGTTGGCAGGATAACTCCTTGATGATCATCTAAATGATCATCTAAAGTGAAAAATACATGTTTTAGTTAAAACCTTAACTTGGAACTTGGACGAAGGAAAAGAATGAAAATTCGATTTTTGGCAGACATTTTTACAAAAAAATTAAAATATCAGTGAAAATTTCGCGTCATTCTTTTTTTTAAATAGTCGTAATCGAAAAAAAATCTTCGTCTAAGTCTTCAAGAATTGTATTTCAAAGACCTGTGTAAAATTTCATGAAGATCGGTTGAGTAGTTTACGAGAAATTTTGCCAACCGACCACAAAACACAGTTTCGAGAAAAACGCGCTTAAACACAGCGCAATTAGCCTAGCTAGCCGCGAGCGCACAAGTTCTCAAGGCTTTATCTCCGAAACTATTATTCCGATCAACTAACATATTTAGGACAATGTTCTAGAGGTGTTGTAAACTTTAATAAGACAGTAAAAAAAGTAGATTTTTTAGAACCCATAAACCCATGTGAACCCTTAATGAACAGGGGAATCCTATAGTTTGAGAAACTTGTATACTAAATTAGTTTCGTAGATTGTTTCACAAAAGTTCTTCCACTGATCAGCCGGAAACGAATATTTGACACGATGTCTTTCGGAACCTTTGACCGTTAATTAGCTCTGATAGTAATAGACAAGAGATAGAACACACATTTTTAATTTTATCAGATTGTTCTTCTCCTTAAACATATACATACATATGTATGCTTCTCAATTCTTCAGTTTTAAAGTTAGTTGTAAAGTAACTTAGGTAGAACTTTTAGGCTTCTTTTACCTGTCGTTGTGGGATCTTGAGAAGAGGGTTGTAACTTCTGACTATTATAAATAATGCTATATGTAAAGCTATAAGAGAATTGGAATCTTCGTCTGGAAACCTTTCGTTGTATCCGTGGGATTATGATGGCTGTATCCTCATTTAGGTAGTAACTTGACTGATTCTGATTTTGATTCTGATCTTTGAAGTTTGCCACGAACTTTGTAACGCCTAGAAGGAAACGCCGGTTATAACCGTGTAAGCGGTGTCTACGCCAATAAAGAAGAAAAAGAGGAAGAAGAAAAAGGAAACGCCAGAGATCCTATAAAATACAACGTGGCCATGCAAAGCTCATTCGAGAGTTAGAAAGCTTTACAAAATCAACTCGAAATTTAAGAGACTGGCATGCGATGAAAGAATTATATTTTCCATATTTTTTATTTAATTTCAGTTCCACTATAATTGAAATTAATGTTTTATTGAATTTTTGTTTTAAGTGAAATACGAAGTTTAGTAACGGCATTACTTTAAAAACAATGAAATGGGCCGCTTTTTTATAAGCATAGTAAAGCTGGTTGATGTTTTACTTCTTAAACGTAATAAATTAAAACCCGTAATTATAATTATATAATATTAGTTAGTTTACTTATGCTAACTAAAAACATAAAAACAAACTGAAGAAAATCCTGAACGACTGAAAAAGTCTGAAAAAAATTTGTGAAAGTATAGTGGTAAGCTTTGCGTGGCCACGAGTGTATATATTGTATATTTATTTATATGGGCCATAAATTGGCGACATGGTTTTGTACCCATATAGCGATAACTTTGCATTTTTTTTGCTGTTCATGGGATCAAAGTCCCATATTTTTAAACAATGATTCTTATGTAAAATTTAACGAGGAATCGAATGGAAAGGTCAATTTTGAAAAATAGTTGGGGGAAGAGCACAAAAAACCGGGTTTTTGAAAAAATAATGTTTTTTTCAGATTTTGAAAATTTTTTTGGATTTTGAAAATATTTTTATCAGAAAGCTGAGTTTTTTTTTACATAAAATTGGATAACTTAAAAATTTTTTTCACTCAATTTTGAGGTCGTTAAAAAATAAAAGAAAAAGTCATTTTTTTGTTTGATCTCAATTTGAAGTGCGCGCCAAAAAACAATGGAGCAACTTTGACCACTAAAAAGTTAACAGATATTCTTCTATTGGTCCATATTATGATATTCTAAAGTTTGGTCAAAATCGGAGAACCACGGGTACAAAACCATGTCGCCAATTGATGGAATGGCCCATATATTATCAGCGTCAAGAGGCGGTTTAGTTATGTCCGTCAATCTGTTTGTCTGTCCGTTTATACATATATGCGTACTAGTGTTTCAGTTTTCGAGATCTGAAATTTGTACGTGCCATGCAATTGACCGATCAAAATTAATTCATACCCTTATATGCTATTGGAAATGTACCTGTGAAGAGTATCATAGTTTTGGTGTAGCCGAAGTTACCTTTTTTCTTGTTTTGGATTGTTTTTATACTTTCAATATGAGCCTTTTCCATCTAGCAACATATCAGTGTGGGACATTTTAGTAATAGGGAGAGAGACTTCTCAAACTTTCAAATACAAAAAGAAGACACATCTGGCAGGCAAAGCAAACTTTTCCTCCAGGGGTGTTTATAGTTCAAAAAATGCAAACATATTGACACAGACACATCAACCACTTTCTGCAGATTGTGGGTTCATTGCTTGAATTCGTATTGCTTAGTGGCTTAATGTGGTTTTTAGGATGCAATGATAGTCACCAAAAGTCATTGTGCACTTCAATAAATCTCTTGCATATTAGTGTCGTGTAAGTACTTGTTGTGTTTATTTGCATTGTTGCAATCAGCGTTGAGATTCACATACATATAACCACTTTTGTATCTAATTTAATAGTACTTACATATCGTACATACATACATATATACATACATACATATGTGGACACGAAGAGGCAAAAGTCTGCTTACTTAAAAGTGCATAATACTGAATAAAGTACTTTTTAATTTGTATTTTATTAACGCCCTTGCTCTCAATATCTTTCATGACGAAGAGCGATTGCACTAACCAAATTGGCGGAGTCACCAGCCCCTCGGTATGCCTATTCATCATTTGGCATTTAAAGCAGCAATGACTTGCGGAAAAAAGAAGAAAATAAACAATGCTGAATGGCGTATGAATTTAATAAGATGAGGCATTAAAAAAATACTGAAACCGCTTACAAGATTAGTTTTTCAACCAACAAAAACACGGGGGCATTTTGATCAGTTAATGAATTTTTAAATTTCGCGCTGTGCTTTGAGTTGCAAAATCGCTTCTGCAAAAAATTTATTTTATAAATTAATTTATTTTTTCTTAATTTTTTTCTTAACTAATTTTTTATTTTCTTGAAATCAATCAAGATTAGTATTGTTCATTCAACGAGAAATTCCTTAAGGGGTTACATACGCTTACGGATTTAAAAAAATCGATATTTTGGTTTTGTAAATACTAATACAACACCTCGAAAATATTGTCCAAAAATTGAGTTAAAAGTCGTAGAGTAATAGTTTCGGAGATACAGCCTTGACAACTTGTGCGCTCGAGGCTAGTCAGGCTAAGTGCGCCGTCTTTAGACGTGTTTTTCTGGAAAAAGTGCTTTTGAAGTCGGTTGGCAAGATTTCTCGAGAACTACTCAATTTTTACCTAGGAAATAATTCTTAAGACTTGAACTTGGAAGTTTTTTTTTTGAATACAACTATTTTAAAACAAAATATCGAGAAATTTTCACTCGAATTTTCAGTTTTCAATTTAGATGATCCTGTAGATAGTTATCCTATCAACTTGGGCAACTATTTTTCTGAGTGATCAACGGAAATGGCGTCGCAATAACCGAGTTTAAAATTTTGTTTTCCAAAAATTTCAGAATTTCTTTGTTAATAGTGTATGTCTGTAACAATAGAACATTCTAATAAAATATTTCATATTTTATAAGAGAAATTTTTTTAAAAAGCTTTTTTTTACCCTCACTCATTTAACTCATGTAACCCCTTAACAGAGGTGGATGGACAACTAACATGAGACAACTTTTCGATGGCTTCACAACCTTCACAAAATACTTTTTGTAACTCAAATACTTATGTTTGAATCTTATTAGACTCTCCAAAACACCTCTGCAACATTTTCAATGATTTCGGAGTCGTGATTAAATTGGAAACCCGAAATTTCAAGAAAACTCCTTGTTCCATTTATTGGAAGAGTAAATGTTGAACGAATATCACTTTAAGGAAGCCGAACTATAAAATAAAACGACTTTTTGCTGCTTGTGGTCACTCAAAAAGTTATTGCATTATCCAGCAGACCTCGTCTATAAATAAAAGTTTTCTTTTTCCTTTTCATTTTTCTATTTTGATATTTCCACAAACAATTGTGATAAACTTAAACAGAATTGATCTCGATTACCTATCGTCCTTCGAGCGAAGATCTCCTCATACTCAAAGATGACAGCAGGCGCGTGCACTATCGACCACAGAAACCAATAAGATCTCATATAGCACGAACTTGAATTACAAAAATTTTCTCCTTGGACCACTATAGTATTACTTTTTGTGGGGTTATCGAAGGTTTTAATGCTGAAGACATAAAATTTATGAGACTCTTAATAGAAGATCATATCCATAGTGTGTGTTTCTTGGCACTTATTTAGTACTCAAGAATGTTGGAGCTTTTAATGAAGTGCTTACGAAAGAGTGACGTAATAAATTCCAACCCTGCTGAAGCAGTGAGAATAATAATGTATGTTGCCTTTTCTTCATCATCAACTCGTATCCGACCTCCAAAAGTTGAGTCAGCTATATATAAATGCACCTTTTTTGCCAAAATAAACAACTTACCACTAAAACCTGCTAAACTTCCTAAACGTCGTCATCCTCAATGGTTGATTCCAATAAACACGTTTATTGATAACCTAGCTCGTTTGCCTAAATCCACCACACCTAATGCGATCTATGCATCAGAATTTTGTGAAATTATGAATACTCTGAAACATGGCAGTTGGAGATTTATATTCACGGATGGTTCAAAAAAATCCAAACCTCTTTTGCGGTCGTTAGCGAGAAAGGAAAGCCAATCTCATATGGACTACTTTTCCCCTTTTGTTCGATATTCATTGCTGAAGCCACTGGGATTTTACATGCTGTTCTACATGCCACAAAAAGCCCTGGAAAATATGTCATATGCACCGACAGCTTATCATGTTTCCAAGCCATTCAAAATTGCAACAACCACACTAACATCATCACTGCAATTAGAGAATATCTTATTAAATATGAAAATAAAATTAAGATAATGTGGGTCCCAAGCCACACTGGATTATCCGGAAATAATTACGCTGATTTACTAGCAAAGAATGCATCCAACACGCCCACAATTACATTCAGTTTCTTCATGAAATCTGATATATTCCGACTCATACACCAAAATAGGCTCTCTAAATTGGCACTCGATTGGGTCTCATATAACCACCATTACTCAATAGTTAACACAGCCAGAATCAAACCGCTATACCCATCAACAGTAGCAACCAATTTTATAACACCTTACATTCGCCTACGGATTGGACATACTATACTGACGCATGCGCACCTCCTCGGAAGAAACAGTACCATCTGCTGCCCGTTCTGTAACTCAACAACAACCGTGCTCCATATATTAGAATTTTGCCCAACTCTGAAAGAAAAGAGAGATTGCCACTTCAACACAGATCCGATTACCCTCCTTTCCAACCCTACGGAAGAAAATATAAAAACCATCTATCGTTTCCTTAAAGATTGTGATCTATTGAGGAGAATATAAAACCAACACATTCTTCAACGGACAGCTGATAGCCTTTGAAGCTAGCGCTGCATGCCTTAGGTTATACATATAGTATTAACTTTGTATAAGCTTTTATAAATAAATAAAAAAAAAAAAAAAATAATGTATGTACATATAAAATATGCTGAAATTTTAAATTTCGTAAGTAAAATGTACCGGATAATTCTAGAAGAAAAATTGTGGACAAGCTTATGTCTCGGCTTATAGATGCATCCCATTCCTACAATAGACGGTTCTACGATACCGGAACTGGCAATCTAACCCTTTTGCGTTTGTAAAGCTTGGTTTATACGCCGATACATTGTCGCTCATTACGTTCATATGAGCGCCAAGAGTTTTGTCATTAAAAATATAGTCGTCGCCTACGGCTTGGCTCCCACGTCACTGCTGACAGTCATAACTTCGAAGTCGGAGATAATTTTTAATTTTGTCTATCTTGGAAAAGGCATTAACACCAACAACAACATCAGCCCCAAAATAAAACGCAGAATAACTTTTGCCAACATGTGATACCAGACTGAGTAACAATTGAGGAGTGAAGTCTTCTCTCGACGAATAAAGACCAAATACTACAAGTCACTCATCATTCCCGTCCTGATATATGGTGCAGAGGTATGGACGATGACAATATATGATGAGCCGGCGTTACGAGTTTTCTATAGAACGGTTCTGCAAAAGATTTATGAACATTTGCAATGGCGAATACCGCAGTCGATGGAACGATGAGCTGTACGAGATATACGACGAGTTCAGCGAATTAAGAAACAACGGCTATGCTGGCTGGGTCATGTCGTCCGAATGGATAAAAATGCTCCAGCTCTCAAAGTATTCGACGCCGTATCCTCTGAGGAAAGCAGAGGAAGAGGAAGACCTCCACTCCGTTGGTAAGATTAGGTGGAAACAGACCGGACAACACTTGGAATTGGCGCTAAACAGCGAAAATGAAGAATGACAGGTACACTGTTGTAGACTCGGCTATAACCGCGTAAGCGGTGTCTACGCCAATAAAGAAGAAAAAGAAGTTTTCTAAAATATTTTATCCAAAAAATAGATTATACAATTCAAATTTCCGAAGATATTGTAAATATTCCTCTGAAACCGACAATTGCAAGGGAATGACGAATTATGTACTAGGGACCTATTGCGAACAAGAACGCAAACCCTTTGCTTACAAAATACTAGTTTGGCATCAAAAAAAGTCTATGTGTGAAGGCAGTTTTATACTTACAACTGCCGAAAAATGGCTGTCGTTGGCTTAGAAGTCTTCAGCGATTTTCGAAAAGTTTGACAGTTCGTAGGCAATTTTAAACCTGTTCAGATCTGTGTTATACCGAGTAACCTCCAGCCGCACCTCATAGTTAGGGTTTGGTCGAATTTCTAGCTTTATATATTAGGCTACTAGTTCGGCCTAGTGAAACCCTGATCTGCAAGCCAAATCCGTTCATATCCTGTGTAGCGACAAAGCGTTAATAATAGAGCGGTATACAATCTCTACATTACTAAATTGAGCGATTTAGAGTTACTGTTGGTATACGATATCAAAGCAGTATAAGCCGCCTCCTAACTATATACCTTACCACTATTAATAGTAAAGACAATTGAAAGTAAAACAGCTGACTTGAAAGATAGACAAACACGTTGCTCTGGTTTGTCAGCAAACTGGAATGCTGAAAAACCAAACAATAAAACAAAAAAATGTAATGTGATGCAGCTTTTAGCTTTATTACAAACTTCCACGGTTTGCAACAATCAAGCAGCAGACAATAAGAGCAGAAATATGGAAATGCTGGTAAAGATATGAAAAATGATATAATGAATTCGGAAATGAAAAGCTGTAGCGGTAAATCATTGGCAACGAACGGCGCTTGAAAATGCCGACGCAGCAATAGAAATGCACCTTTTACGTAGCAACATTGTCCGCTATTCGGTTTTCGCGGTCGCACGCTTACTTATGCTCACGCCAAAATGTTGCATGTGGAAAGAGCATCACAGCATAAATTCAATTGCGGCGCAGAAAATGCAGTTCAAATCCAATATATATTACAAAATCGGCAAGAAAACCACGGCAACCACACAATTACCGCAAATGGAGCGAGTTGGCGCTCGAACGAGGTAAAATGTTGTAGGTGCGAGCGCGCGTCTGCGCATAAGTATGTAAGTGGAGCGCAAGAGCCAGTTCGCAGCGAAGCGTAGCTCACACAAACAACTCTAAGCAAATACATTCATAAATGTATTTAAGCATAAGCCGAGAGCGCCAAGAGATCGCGTTCCAAGCCGATCGAAAGTGATCTTACACCAATGACGTCACATGCAGTGGGGTATGCCATTAGCGTCAGCGTTAGCGTCGGTCTCGCTCTCAACGAAAGTGAAAACCAAACGAGCCGCAACTAACCGAAACGAATGGTATTGTGCGACAGTGTTGTGGGCCACCGAAGCCGGTTGCGCGCAATGCTAATACCGAAGATATCGTTAACGCCAAGTACACGCGCTCGTCAGCAGCCCGTAGCAGCAACAAACGCAGCAAAAGAAAATCGAAAAGCCAAATTAAAAAAGAAGCAAGCAACAAAAAGCTAAAAAGCTAGCAACCAAATAAGCAGAAAAAGAGTAGACAAGTTGCCGTGGCTTGTTTGGCGCATATAAAAGACACTTTGGACGCTCGGCGGGTTGCAGATACTTTTTTGGTACCTACGAGGACGAACGAGTAGCGGTTGGGCGTGCAAATATAACAACTAAAGTTTTGAGTTTTTCTGTGCTTTCATTATAATTGCTGTTATTATTGTTGTTGTGGCGGTGTGTGCATTAGAATTGTCAACGAAGAAGAACGCGAAAACTCTCAGTTCAAAAATCAAATTAAATTTCCAAAATGAAAATGAGTTCTACACTGCGTTTACTCGCCCTTTTGGGTGTGATTGTGTTAGTGCGAGCGCAACAACAGAATGTTGATCCCGCTTACCTGCGTCAATACTATCAGCAATTGCAACAGCAACAACATCAGCAACAAAGCGGCGATGCTACGCCAATTTACGAACAAAATTCCGAGCAAACACAACAGTATGTGGGACAAGGACAACAGGTCCAGTATCGCCTAAAGGATACCGTGCGTGAACAGATACAGGCACAACAACAGCAACAACACCAGGGTGGTTACGTAGCGCCTTCGGTGCGCGAATATCAGCCGCAGCAGGTGAGGACACGTTGAAAATTTTTATATAAAATAAAATTAAATAACAAATTTATAAATAATTAAAAGAAATTAAAAAATAAAATTAATTAAAAAAATGTAATAAAATAATATAAAATAAAATAAAATAAATATTAATTAAAATGAAATAAAATAAGATTAAATTAAATTAAAATGAAATGAAATAAAATAAAATAAAATAAAGTAAAATGAAATAAAATAAAATTAAATTAAATTAAAATGAAATAAAATAAAATAAAATAAATAAAATAAAATAAAATAAAATAAAATAAAATGAAATGAAATAAAATAAAAATAAATTAAAATGAAATAATATAAAATAAAACAAAAAAAAAAATAAAATAAAATTAAAATAAATTAAAATGAAATAAAATAAAATTAAATTAAAATAAAATGAAATAAAATAAAATAAATTAAACAAAAATTAAATAAAACAAAACAAAAATAAATTAAAATTAAATGAAAACGAGAAAAAAATTAACTTCAGTAGTCCTGAAGCTCTACTATAGCTACCCTTCGCAGATGCAAAGGTTTGAGCAAGAATTTGATTTTGATCGGTCAGTTTGTATGTCAGCTATATGTCATAGCGATTCGGTCTGAACAATTATTTCGCAGATTGTATCATTGCCTTGGAAAATAAACTCGCTAAATTTCTTGAAGATATCTTATGAAAACAAGTTTTCCACAGAAGAATTCGATTTTGAGCGATCAGTTTGTATGGCAACTATATGATGTGTTCGTCCGATCTGAACAATTTGCTAGGAGATTGTAGCATTGCTTTGAATAATAATAAGTGTAGAATTTGGTGAAGATATCTTGTCAAATAAAAAAGTTTTTCATACAAGGACTCGATTTGGATAGGACAGTTTCTATGTCAGCTATGTATATGCTATAATAATCTGATATCAACAATTTGTACTGAGACTGTAGTGTTGCCTTGGATAATATTCTTAACCAAATTTCATGAAGATAATTGTTCGACGAAAAAGTTTTTCGTAGAAGAACTTGATTTTGGACGTACAGTTTGTATGGCAGTCATACGTTATAATGGTCCGATAGCGGTGGTTCGGACAAATTCGGACAAAACAAATGAGCAACTTCTTGTGGATACACTAATATATGACAAATATCGGCATCTTAAAAACTAAAGGACTAGTTCCGCTAAATACAAACAGATATGGCTAAATCGTCGGGCTTATCATTTATATATTTAGATATATATATATATATATATATTATATATAGGTTCTCCGCATTTTCATACTGCATGTTGCAAATTTCGTGCCAAAAAAAAAAATACAACTAAAAACTGAAATCTTTAAAAAAAAACGCCAAACCTGAGTCTCCCTTTACTTAATCACTCATAAATTTTATTGTCTGCCTTTTAGGTGCAATATCAGCCGCAGCAGTATCGTCCACAGCCACAAGCTGTTAGTCCACCACGTCACTCGCAGCCTCAGTACCAGCCACAAAAGGCTAAATTGCAGGCACGTCCACAACAACAACCCGAGGAGGAGGAATACGATGATGTAAGTAAAATGTTCGACGAAATTGCCAATTAAACTTTACAAAGCCAAATACAAAGCTGAAAAAACTTCTTTAAGCCATTTGAACAGACTTTGTGTATACATACAAATACATATGTACATACAATACTTACATGTACGTATGTACATAGCGCAACTTAAATTTCATTGAGTAAATGTGTAGTTACATAATATGATCAGCGCAATACCTTCAAGTGTCTTTAACCACCGGCACTAGCAATGACAAATGCAATAACAACAACAACATATGCATAAATAATTGCTGTAATTCCAATTCATCACAGACCAATTGCTGCAATGAGCATTGCTGCATTTTAATCGCTTTTTCTGACACTTAAAGCATTTAAAGTGTGATTGAGTTTAACAAGTCGCGAGGCGATTTTTGATTGAGATGTCTATAAAGATTTTGCATTTGAAATTTTATATTTTTTTTAATACCATAACTTTAGAACTTCTGATTTTTCTTTATAGATTTTATATTTCAATTTTTTTTTTATTTTGTTAAAATAGAAGAATTTCTGAGATTTTTGTAAAGATTATTTAAAAGTTTAAAAAAAAATTTTATTTTCTTAGGACTGAAAAATGTTAATCAGCTATTTAATTTAAAAATTGTAAAATTTTTGAGTTTTTTGTGTTCAAGTCGTATGCTTTGTTCATTTTACTAGTAAACCTTATAGTAGAGACTTTATGATCCGATTGAAAAATTCGATGGAACTAGCACTTGGTTCCAATTTTTTCAATGAAAATAAATAAAATATAAAGCCATCTATAATTATTTTTTGGAAATATCAGACTCTAGCCATTTTTATGGAGAACTTTTAAAAAATATATTACTGAACTTACACTATGCTGAGTAGAGAGAGTGGAGAATGTTCCTTTGGAAGACATCTACTGACAATCCTCGCTAAAATCAGCATCATCTTTTGGCATATTCGTGGCTTCATTACATATTGCTACATCTCTTCCTTTATCTAAGCCTAATTGCTTATTTTCATATTTTAAAAATATAGGAAAAATTAGAACTATAGAAATCAATTTAGACTAAAGTCGATAATTTTACTAACAAATCACAGTAGGATGAAACCCTTTGGAAAAGGATGATTATATAACAAAATTGAAAGGAAAAATATTTAACCTCAAATTTTATGTCAAAATTCAAGGGCTCTTCCGCTATTTCCTTTACAAAATTTTGCCAAACGATAGCAGATTTTGATTAGATTTCGATTTAAAAATTTAAAATTACCTTAGTATACACTTTTTCGGATGGAATTAAAATTTTAAATAACTGTATTTGCATAATAGTATATTGAATTTTTTGTCATTTTCTATAAAAGTGTAAAACTCGATCTAAAAAATAATGAGAAAACCTTTGCGAAGAAATATCATCGCTTTTAAACAGTAAATATCAAATCACTGGATCTAATTCTGACGTGGAAAAGACTACAGAGTCCTATTCTACAAAAAAATGCTTCAAAAGCTATTAAAAGCAACTTAAGGTTTAATAAATCGTAAAGCGGACTTTGACTAATTTTCGTTTTTATTTTAAAATTTAGCTTTTAAATAGGACAAAACAAAGTTTTAAATACTGTGACAAAACTTTTTTCAAAACCTTCACTACAAACTCTCAAAAGGCTTTTCGAAATAGTTGTCATCCATTATTAAAATAATAATTTATATATTATATATCTACCAATTAATAAATTTTATTTTCTCTGCATTGTTAGAGATTTTTGCATAGTCATAACGCTGGCGCATCGGATTGAGCACATGCGACCGCTGCACGCGTTCAAACGAAGTTAACTGTGCAGCAGCATTGGCCATTGGTCGTTATGCGCAATTGCCCAAACCAGTAGCTCGCCCGTTAACGGCGAATTAATCACTTTTCAATTATGCACTCGCATCCACGGCATAAACATGTGTGTGTGCATGCATCAACTAATCACAAGCTGCGGGTGGTGGGCGGCACCGAATGATATTTATTTTTTGCTAATAGACGAACTGCTCGCATGTGTAATTGTTATTGTGACGCTCGTTGGCAATGAGTTTGAAAAAAGCTGCTCATATTTATGAGCCATCCCATCAAAATTCATACACACACACATACGTGCATCCATCCACTTGCGTGTGGCGCGTTCATCTGCTTAAAAGCATAGCGTTTAAGGTCATTAACTCATTTCGCCAAACTTCAAGTTGGCATGCAACTGGCTATTGCATTGATACGACTCGTTTGACTTGTACGGTGGCATGAAGCTGCTGAGAAATACATATGGACAATGGAATTGGCCGTTGCGCCTACTCTTGTTGCAACTTGGTTGGTTGCTTGGCTTTGCGGTTTTCTTGTTTGTTTTATATCTTTGTTTTGTGCAAAACACATTATTCAGTTTCCAATGCGGAAATCAGCACTTATAATTACTCACATATTGATTTACATATGCATGTATATGTGTGTGTGTATGTTTAAAAAATTTGATAAAAGTAAAAGTTGTAAATCAGTCAATAACATTTTCAAAGATTAGCAAAGCAACTCGTTTTGTAAGTGAACCAGAATTGCAGTAAATTTTGAAGGAAACCCTCAGCAGACAGGAAGTGTGAAAGCAATGACACAGGTAGTTGCATCTGATGAAAAATGTGTGTTTAACTGTTAGATTTATTTTTTTTTTAGGGAAATCCACATTTACAATGACTTAAAAACCGGATTGAAAAAATTGTTTCAAAATAGTTGACAAGTACACTTTTCGCAATATATACGAGTATATTAGAATATGCCATTTTTATTGTTTAGGTCTAAGCCTAGTGGCTATCAGACTCCTATCTGGGTTCTTCACGTAACCGAGCACTCAGGAATTGTCACACACTTTGACTTCATACCGGATCACTAAGTTCATGGAGCCGGCAATCCGAAATCTGGCGGTTCCTTCTCTGCCCATATACCGAGGAGTGAACTGTGGGTGGAAAAAAGTCGTTGGAAGAGAGTGGCAGTGAGCTTCTTTACGAATTGGTCAAAGTTTGCTGGAAGGGTGGTGAATGGGTTTACTGTCAGGAGCTCTCTATCAACTCTCGATTCAGACTTCTTGACTATTGCAGTGTCTTCTAAGCCGACGACGCAGACATTAAGGCAGCAGAAGATCTGCAGCTGCGGGGTGCAGTCTCCTTCAGAGAAGTAAACATTCACGCAAATAGCAGAGCCGCGATACTAGCCTTGAGTTCACTTACAGTGCGTTCAGGGTTGGTCGAGGAGAGCCTAACCGCGCTATCAATAGCATCGAGTGTCTTTGTGATAAGATTGGTATGGGTACCGGGCCACAGCGGAATCGCAGGAAATTGCAAAGCTAGCAAGGAAAGGCACCCTAGATACTATCAGTAGAATGGGAGCGGGTCAGTGCTCTCGTATCTTCTTGTATTGTACTACTAGATAGCTGGGCTTCGCAAAAGCTTGGCCACCATCGGTACATGCGAAACTAATAAGGCGTTGAGGGCAATAATCCAAGTTCGATCACAGGCGATCTAGTGATCTGTTTGCCCTCAGTAAAGTTAGCCTCTCCCTAGTTGTGAAGCTTTTAACAGGCTATTCCCTATTGGCATCCATGCTGTAAGGCCGGGAATCTTACCAGACCTCTGCCGTAGCTGTATGCATGAAAATGAGGTGGAAATAACTCAGCACTTCCTTCATGACCGCCCGCGTTTGGTAGGTCCAAGCTTATACTCTTGGGAGATAACCTCCCTCAGACATCGCGCGGAACTTGCAACCTATGCAAATTTGTATTGACTTCATATAGGAGTCCACGTGCGATCTTCGATCAGCCATCTAACCTAACCTAGCCCATTTAAAAAATATTAAGTTTTCGTATACCTCTTGAACACTTAAGCCGGTTAGAATATTATGTTATCACCCGATCAGATCAGGTGTCCAATATGAAAAACGGTCCTAATGCATAAACAAAAAACAAAAAATTAAATAAAAGTGGCATAAATAAATAATTTACGTATTAAATGTAAATTAAAAATTCTAACCCGGATTGCTTAAGAATGCGGACATATAGAATATACATACATCCATAAACTCAAACCACTACCGGCATGGCAGTCAACAGCTCATAATTAACCCAAATCAATCACGTTTTTGTTTTAAATTTTTTACTGTTATGCTATTTAATTAAAATACTCGTTAATTTGCTTTACGACTTTTGACGATTGCAATACTATCGTTGGAGCTATAATTAAAACATAATAAGCTAGAATTTTAAACAGTCATTGCCCTCAACGCCTTAAAATAGTTTTGCAGACATATCTATGTATGTATACTTGGTCTGGTAGAGCAGTTTGTATGTATGTGTAAGTATGTATTGGCATTCTGATATCGCAGCAATACATCGCCTACAACGGCAAATCACAATTAGCCTCCTTTTACTCGTTAACAACAATTGTTGTTGTCATGTAGTATATGACAGTAAATGATTTCATTCATTCGCTTTTTGTTGTTGTTGTTTTTTTTTGTGCTTCATTTTTGCCAACGTGCTTTAAATTCAATTATTTTTGGGTTGAAATCGAAACTTGCTTGACAACATTGCTGCTGGTTTGCACAATACCGAACGCTAGACATTCTAAATCCAGCGCGCCAAACATTCGAAGTTCCGTTCCTTTGAATTCCTGCTGTAATGCAGTCGCATTTTTTGTTGCTCTTGTTGTTGTATGGTCTGCTGAAGTTATTTTTACTATTTATTAAAAGGTGTATGTATGTATATAACTAGTGGGCATTCTGGCCATTCTCCGGCCAAACCCAAGGCGGTGTAGAAAGGAAAAGACCAAAAAGAGTTAAAAATGAATAAAAAAAAAAAGAAAAAAGTTAACTTCGTTGGAGCGGATGCTATAATACCCCACATAGTTGCTTTTGTAAAAGCATAAAAGCGTCATAAAAAAGATCTTCTTCTTGATTTTGATCGGTCAGTTTGTATGATGTCTATATGCTACAGAGGCTCGGTCTGTATAATATGTTCGGACCGTAGTCTAGCCCTTGACAATAATTTATGCCAAATTTTGTGAAAGTACGTTAACAAATAAAAACGTTTTCCATCCCAGGACTTGAGTTTATTCGCTCAGTCCAAATGATAGCCATAAGCTATAGTTATCCGATAACGGCGGTTCCCACATTGGAAATTGGAGTCTGCCAACTTTCACATCGATATCTCAAAAACTGTTGGAATAAACCGATTTAGCTGGGTTCTACAAACCTAATATATTCTGTTCAGGGTATAAATGAAAAAAGTTAAAGTATTGTCAATAATTGTTAGGCGCTGATGCATTGAGCGTGAGCGTGTATTGTGCGAGAGCGGCTTAGCAACTACCTTAACCCACTTTTGATCCAATAAAGCAACGTATCAGTTAATGCAGTGGGCCAGATCTCTTCATTATTATAGGCATTATCTCTGTATCTGTGTTTGTATGTACATGTATTGGTGTATACATATACTATATATACATATACATATACATATGTAAATGGCGTTGGCGTTGGCGTTCCGTCGCGGCAATTTGACCTTTCTTGACTTATTTATAGCTCCGTTGTAATGGACTGCGGGGCGTTGTGAACCCGGCGCTGGCATTGTATTTTCATGCTTGTTCTGCCGCAATCAGAGATTGTGGGTGTGCGCTGTTGTGGCATCGCAAACTTGCAACACAGGCCAAGATTTATGCGCACTCTTTGCAAAGCGCCGACAATTGCTGGCGTGTAAACGCGCGGATGCATACCGTTTCGTTTTTTGTTTGTAATAAAATTTGTATGTAATTAACTACTGCTCAATGCCAATTCAAGGAGACTCAAAACAATTTAGTAAACATTTTACGTTTTTGTAAAAAAAAATATAAAATTTAAAATGGAAACTTGTGGTAAAGTGTTGTTGATATTTAAGCGCTTCGTTGGTGACGGCTACAGACGAATGACTTCAATGTGTGACTATGAGGGTGGTCCAATAAGTATTTGGAATGAAGTCGATTTCTTTATCAACATTGCCTCCTTTTAGCTCAAAATAATTGACCCAATGATGCCTCACCTCCGTTAACTCAATGAAAAATACATTTTCTGGGGAACTGCAATGTCAGTTTTTGTACCGACGGTAAACTCCACAAACGGCTCAAAAATCTGCCAGAGAAGTGAATTATTCTTGTTTGGAAGCAAAGAGAAGTCGTAGGGTGTTAAATTTGAAGAATATCGTGGATGGGGCAGCAGGAAATCATGCTTTGCCAGATGGAACCGTTTTTCAATAATTCTTTTCATTGGCGGTATTTTTTTTACGTGGAGGGTCCCAAACCCTGAGCTCGCCTTCTAAAGGATGTTTTTTTGGTTACCTGGAGGACATCTGAAGTCTGAGCTGCTTGAGCATTATGTAAAATAATCGTTTCTGGCCCCTCCCAAGTGAATGACGCTCAAAGAACTCTCCTCACTTGCGTGAACTTCTACATTTGACCCCATCCTCCGAGTTTTGGACGGAAAGATTTTGCAGAAGATTTATGGTCCTATTGTCAATGGCGAATACCGCAGTCGTTGGTTGAGCTGTACGATATATACAGCGAATTAAGAGACAGCGGCTACGGTGTCTAAGTCTTGTCTGCCGAATGAATGAAAACACTCCAGCACTGAGAGTATTCGACGCAGTACCCGCTGGAGGAAGCAGTGGAAGAGAAAGACGTCCACTCCTTTAGAAAGACCAGATGGAAAAGGACCTTACTAAAATTGAAATCTCAATCTTCTTCCAAGAAGAAAAAAACAGTATCGAATAGTTAGACCATGTAACCGTTTGGCTCTCCTACAGTTAGTGGATGTAGAGAATACCCAGAAAGCATTGGCCAATTCCTTGCCGCCGATCATCAGTCTTTGCCTACTTCGATATCGTTGATCGCTGATGTGTGGTTGATTCATACGTTGTCAATGATGAAAAAGTGATGCAGAAACTCTTCTGATTGCGCTTAAACCGCGTCAAACGCAGCTTTGAAGGGCACCACGATTCCGCCTGCTGTCCGGAGTGAGCTCATACCCAAAATTTCATGAAGTATATATTCTATGTCATCTTTTGTGAGGCCTGTTGTATCCGTTCCCGCCGCGGTCTGTCAATACGGGGTCATAGGCTTTTTCAATAATCCATAGGCGATCGAAATTGCTCTTGCTTTTCCTAATTTTTCTATCCCTGGACGAGATATCTTCCACATTAAAAAATAAAAATAAAGAGTCCGATTTGGTTGAAACAGTAATCGTGATGAGAATGGCTAAAGCCCCAGTAAATTCGAATACGATACGTATGAGTCTTAGTCGAAGCAATATTTACAAAAAAAATTCGGATCTGACTGATAAAATGCCAGTCTGTACAGCTTCCTCCAGCAATTAACATACCAGTAATTATAATCAAATCCCGACCAAACATTGTAACTGGCTGAATTATTAGTGCAAAAGACAGACAAAATATGCTTGCGCTCCCCAGCAGACAAAAATATTAAACGCGCATGCGCAGATGATTGGTATGCAGCTGTGGCAGCGTCACCTCGTGACTCTTGCAATAAATACCAATCTACTTGCGTAACTCGTACGAATATTCGCAGTGTTGCTGAAAATTATATTGCACCGCGGCGGCCGGAGTATGTGCGCGGAATCTCGATTTTGTTACCGTTACAACACTTTCACTGGTGAACGTACATATGAAATGAGACTGGCGCTTTTGAAATCGTACGCAACATTTGTATGTATTCGCGCCACACATCGCACTGTCTAACTGTGCGCACGGGTAATCCATAGCACCCAGCCGTGTGCACGTAGCGGGGGGTGGCGGGTGGCGGCAGTGTGCTCGCCAGCCAATCTTACACTCGACCATCCAGCCGGTGTGGCGAGCATTGCAGCTAGCCCCGCGGTGACGGTGTCGTTGTCGGTGAATGCTGCAGGCCCACGTTGTTACCGTTAGCCCAGTTAAGCGCGCAATTCAAATGCAATACAATACGGTATGTGCGCGTGCGTGTGTGTGTTGTTGAGGCGCATGCGCTTTGTGCGTCTAATGATGCAATCCAACGTTGGGTGGGTACGCGCCGATTTCTCAACTCCACCAGACTGGGACACTTTTGAATTGGTGCACGCACAGCGCGTGCAAACTCCACTGCCTACACATTAATTATGTGCAAGCGCATGCGCCCATTAGGCGACAGCCGACGGTGCGTTTTTTGGGTCATTAAGCAGAAATTAACATATCGCAATATGGTCTTTATCTATTTGTGTATGTTGTTGATACTTTCAATTTTTTCGAATATTTAATGATAACGTTTTTTTCTTTTCGTTTCGTCTAACAGCAAAACTCTTCCTACCAATTCGGTTTCGACGTTAAAGACGATGAATTCACCAACTATCAAAACCGCAAGGAAATACGCGATGGTTCAGTGATCAAAGGCAGCTATTCAGTGGTCGATTCGGATGGTTTCATACGTACCGTTAAATACACAGCTGATCCTAAAGAAGGTTTCAAGGCCGAAGTTATTCGTGAACCCACCGATATTGTTGTGAAGATACCCACGCCTGCTCCACAACCATTGGTGCGTCAAACTCATAAATCGCAGGATTATGCGCTGAAACCTTCGCAGCAATATCATCAGCAACAGCCACAGTATCATCAGCAATACCAGCAGTAGATGTGCTTAAGCGTGCCGTTGTGTGCGTTGAGCGTAGCTCACGGATAGAGTCGATTTTTGGTAGTCCACTTTGACTTACTATATTGTGGTCTAGCACCGTACGCGAAGTTCGCGCGTTGTGTGCGGTGTGTGCATAATAACACTTATTTTCATTTTCATCATAGGTTACACTTTATTTAAATCATCCTTTGTTCGAAACATTATATGGATTGTATGAAATTTTAAGTTAAGTGCATATAGAATTTTTTAATCAAAATAAATTAAATGAAAAAACATGAAATGATCGGGGAACGATGATGTAACTTAGAATGATCCCATTTCCATGTGAAGGTAATTTCATAATGCCACGGTTACGGAAGCCCTCGTCTCTCTTGCTAAAAAACTGCGACAATCGATTTTTACAGGTATCTCTTAAGGCGAATTTTTCAACACCAAAATCATTCACATTAGTCAAGAACGGGTAGTAATCATTTGGCGAAATGAACCGAACTATATGATAGTGGATGCATAGGAATACGCCAACCAAGCTCCAATAGTTTATGGCCAATCACTATCGATATGAATGAACTGGCGTTATCTTGATGGTACACGATTTCACTCCTATTTCGCAAAGCTGGCCGCTTTTGTGTGATTGCTAAATTCAGACGGTCCAATTATTATTGTAGAGGTCCAAATTAAGAGTTTAATCGTAGTAGATTATTCTATGTCAGTCCCACCAAATATATAAAAAAGTCCTTACTAACTGTCAACCCTGGCTAGGCCATATTCGGTGGCCACCGGTTCGCCACTATTTAATTACGACCGTTTCCAGTAGATGTTGTCATAAGTGATCTATGCTTGAGTTGACACCACTTCATCTGGTGGTCGGTCAGGTAGCCAAGCACACACTGCTACAAATGACAGCAGAAGCCAGAGATAAGGTAATCTCGTTTCAGCGGATGAAAGAGTTAAGTGGTACAATACCATTGGCCCTTCTACCAAGATAATGCTGTCAACCAAATGGGTTAACTTCACCAAGAATTTCAAGGTTACCCTTGGCAGCAAGACCGAATGGAATGATTCTACTCTCGAGCTACTGCTTAGGGATAGTACATTTAAATGGTACACTGACGACTCGAAAACGTTGGAGGTACAGGAATCGCAGTACCACGCACCAAACTTACCTCTATGGGAAGTTTTCCGAACCTTTTTCAAGCAGAAGTCTGCCATAAGCGGCTGCATAGAGATAAACCTCCAACCATGCTTAACGATAGTCAAGCGGAACTTAAAGGAATCTCCTCTTATGAGATGCAATCGAAATAGTCCACCATGTAAGGACTCGGACTCGACGATTTCCATTATTTTACCTTTTTTACTTCTTTATGTTCTTATCAGTTCTAGAGAAAGCTGCCGAATTGATACTGCTTGTTTGGATATACTTATATCCTGCTCCGTTCCGTTTAAAAATACACCTCTGTTAGTGGTAGCACTCTGCCTCTAGGCGGCCGCCGAACACATAAATAGTGTGTGATCTCTGTTTGCCGAGAGAGAACACCTTTTAATTATCCACTCAGTTTGATTTATTGCCTAAACTTGTTACTCTAATTAATACTGACCATAGGATTAAGACGGAACTGTAGTTAGGATTGAAACATTCATCTTAATGATGTAAAATATCTGAAGTTATTTTCATTTAAATGCGTATGTTGAAGAGAGACAGATGGATTGATAGATCTTACATGTTTTATCTGCTATCAACAGCGGTCTCAATTCTACAAGTATAGTCTTGTAAGTCACTGTATACTCTATTCAACTAATGTAGGTAGTGTTTGCCGTGTAATTTAAGTATTTTCCAGAACTCAGCCAAGACCTCGGCACTTTTTCTTACATACTTAGCATGGTGCATGAAAAATGTCATACGAGTATGCTCTTTGAACGTCCTGAATTCGAGCTCATTGGACTTCATCATCCACATCGTTCGTAGGAGTCTTGGTGCTAACTAAAGCATGTTGAAAAGAGTGGGGAAGTTGTAGTAGTATTATATTTTTCATATACATGTATGTATCAGCCATATCAGTGCTTTCGTATTGAAGCTTTTGGCAATTTCGACCCTCGGTCAGTATAATAAAAGTTGCAAAATATGTTAGCTTCGGAGTCTGAGAATGGCTGGAAACAAAACTAAGTATCCACTCCCAATGAGCAGTTGAAATTTCATTCGATGTGATATCTCCCGAAGGAAGCTGAAAAAAAGTAAAGCCTAGGTCTTTTCAATGAGTAAAAGTTAACAAGAACCTGATTTTGAGGCATAAAGCCGGAGTCGACTTGTAAAAAGTGTAAGAGACTCCAGCTTTGGATGTAATAAAAACCAATTAAGTGATGATAGAGTCTATGAGAAACGAAGAAGATGATATTAGTTTTTCTGAATACTTCTTAGCTTGAACTAGTTAGCCATATAGAAAACAGGTTTATAATGAATTTAAGTGCTTGAAACAACTTCCGAAAATATTCTTCAAGACTATTTTTAGGAACTCAACACGTAGTACAAGTGGAATACTCCCTTAAGTGTCCGATATTCTAAGTTCTAGTACACCTCGAGCTAGAGTTTTTGTATTTAACGATATCTAATACCGTTCTTAGTAATGTGGCTTAGTTTGATATTAAAATTTAATTTAAAATGGATAAACAGAGTCCCGATACTCTAGTAGTTTCAAATTATCATTCGCAACTATCAACTTTCTGCAAGTTAATCAACCACGAAACATAAAGAAGAAGCACACTACGTAAGTTGATAAGTCGGTCAATTAGGCAAGTCTTTGGCCTTCGAGCAGCGCAGATCTGCAGGAGATGAGCATGTCTAAAATTACAAAGATCGCGGAAAAGTTCTCACACTATGTTTAGTCATATGCATGACAATTTGGTGTCAACAAACGCGCATACCGACATACATACGTATTGTCAAATCAACCAACCCGAAATCGCGATCTTCGATGCACAAGGCACATACGAGTATACTGGCATGTTAAACATGGTCACCAACTCAAGCTGGACCGGTCAAACCGGTTCGGACCAGACATGGCAAGGAGAGACAAGGTAAGAGAAGACAAGACAATCACACGAAATTTCTCAACGCATAAATTAAGTCCGAGCGCCAGGAGAATAATCAACAATAATAACAGTGATCAAACGAAATGTACACATAAAACGCGCTGGAATGTCCTTTCGAGCTGACGCTGGCGCTGTAAAAGGACACATATGTGTGCCGTCAGAGATACATATGTACATAATATCTCACACGTAAAACATTAAGAAAAGGGTTTCCATTGCACTGCCTTATCAATGTGCTACGGCACGAGGGTCACTTCCCACAAAAGCTACGCTAGAAGCTAGAAACCGGTTCTGGCCAAAGGCTACTTTGGTAGCTGCTAAGCAAAGGCACATATGCAGAGAGCATTAATGAAGTCGAGAAGGTGAGCGAATGAACTTCTCGACGGCGTTAGGGTAAAAGGACATACCGCTGAAGCAGGCGCATGCGCGCATATGTTTAGTAATATGGGTAAGATGTAGAAATCAGCAACGAAATATTATTGATACGATGGACAAATGTCAAAGCGGCAATCAAGCGGAAAATTTGTTTTGAATAATTTAGGCGGACAATGTCCTGCGGTAGGATTAAGACCGGCAGGCAGCAAGCACGCACAGCTGGACGAAAGTGTCATATCTATACAGACAAATATGAATATAGATACACACAACAAACTAGGCTATTCATATGATCAACTGTTGTTTTTGCTTTATGCAAATGCTACGCGGACAGCGGCGACGCACAAAATGACAACCACCCCTGTTGCAAGGACACAAAAACCAAAGCGTCCGAGACATTACAACATTTCTTTTTACAGAAGTTACAATAACTTGTACACAGGTAACCGACTCTTGTAATGATAGCTTAGCAGCGCGTGCAACCCTTAAGATGAGCGCTACTTGTGTCTGGACGAGCTTTAACTTGGCCTCATTTGCATAGCCATTGCAGTGCTACATACATATGTATGACCGTCGTCCTCGTAACAAAATTAATGCCGCATCGCCTTAGAAGATTTATAATCATCTTCTAGAACTGGTTTTCCTTTCGGTGAGTGTCCTAGTTACCACGTTTATTGGCGCGCGGCGACAAACCGTCGTACCAACTGACAAACCGACCGACCGACCGAACGATCGCCCATCTATCCACCCGAATTGACCTTTTATCATCGCAAAACTTGACTGACCACTTTTGGCGTGAGAAACAAACTGTAAATAAATAGAAATTCAGTAGCGGTTGTAATTTACAGTTTCACCTTTAACTACACTCCTTACCCCTACTCTCGAACTCGCCTGCATTTTTGGTTGTAAGCGCTTCTATCCAACATTCTATCCAGCTATCCAACATTCTAATGCAAATGAAGCATGCAATTCTTGAAGATATTTTTTTATTTTTGTTTTTGCATTGTATTGCATTTTCTGTTTCCATTTCTCTCACTCTCTCTCGTTTTATTAATATATACACACATATTCTGATATACTAACGCTCATTAAATCATATTTGCATATCAAATGGAATCTTTTCTGAATGTTACCTTCTAATTGTGTTAGCATAAATACTTAAGACTTGCGTAAAGTCACGTTTCGGTGGCGCCTCAACGTAGTTTTCCTTGCGTCAAATCCCAATGGTGCTCACCGTAACCGCCCGTCGCATCAGCCCATACGATCTGCAATGAAATATGTGAAATTTCAGTGAAAATTCACATTAAGTGCTTGGTTGCGCTTTGTGCGCATGCGTAAAGAAAATTTGCATTTGCTCAAGTCACGCTTGAAATGCCTTTGCATATTGTATACAGTAAAGATTGTGATTATTTAAGTGATTCAGCCCAAAAGTGAACCGCTCGTACTCACCTCGCCGCGATGCCGATTGCCATTGTTGTTGTTGTTTAGCGATTCGAAACGTTTCTCAAAGCGTTTTTGTGGTTGGAATTCAACATGCCCGAAACTCTGTTGTTGTGGATTCTTAAATCGCATGTATATATCACTAAGAGACAATAAAAATAATAACTGAGGTTAAAAGCATAGCAATAAAAAATTTTTAGTAAAGTGTTTGGTTTTTGGACAATTTTAATTCCGAAAATTCATCAACGCCTAGTTAACCCCATGTTGGATCATTAGTTTGCTATCATTGGAAATAATTAGCAATATCTTCAACAATACGTATTTCTGATGCCAACTTTGCTCTAAACTCGAAGCTATAACGATAATGGGTACAACTACGACCTTTTAGAAAAATATTCCAATTGTTGACTAAAATATATAAGTGATATTTATAGTAATTTACATACAGGTTGGGCTCACGAAATTATTATTATTGTCACGAAATTATTATTATTGTTGCCGACTTTAATATATTCACTATTCGAAATTATGCACTTATGCCAGCGCTCCTTAAAACTGTCGTAGCACTTCTGAACACTCGTGTATTAGGATGAGCTTATGAACTTACAGCTGAAAATTTTATCGTACTTCAGAGGAATGTACTACTATGAGCAAGAAATAGTAAGACTTTGTTCATAGACCATCGACCATATCAGCTTGTATGAAGAGTCATTGTTTTGCTCAGAATAGTCATCGAATACGCTAGGAAATGTACGATTATTCGATAGGACATTCTTCAAGCTTCATTGAAAAACCACGTCTAAGTCTCAGCGCCTGCAAATCAGGCAACATGTATAGTAGTGGATACAACATTGGTTGCGACACGATATTGGTTGCAAATTTGGCGAAAACCTTTCGAAGAATCGATGTATTATGCGTACGATGCAAAACCAAAAGTTGTCTGCCCATAATTACGGCCTCTTTTTACGAATAGCTTCCCGCAAACGGCGCATAACACTCAAATAGTATTCCTTGTTCACAGTTTGGTTAGTCGGAATGAATTCGGAGTGCAACTCACTTCGATAATCGAAGAAAAACTGTCAACATAGTCTTAATGTTTGACCTACTTTGACGTAATTTTTCGGCTTCGGGTCACTTTTGTCACGATATTCGGCTGATTTATCGTCTTTTTCCGGATCGTAAGCACATATCCAAGACTCGTCGCCAGTAATAACATGTTTCAAGACATCCTCATAGTCGAAAGGCATTGTTTCACAGACGTTAACGCGACGCTGTTTTTCGAAAAAATTGAGTGATTTGGACAAATCCTGCTTTCGCTTTTCTTAGGCCGTAATGATCTTTAAAATTTTCACTAAACCTTCCGATACTCGTATTCCAACGATGCCAGTAAAATCTCTGACCTTTAAGCGTCGATTCTCAAACTCCAATTCCTTTATTTTATTGACGTGTTCATTATCAGTTGATGTTGATGGCCGCCCTGGATGTGGTTAGTCGTCAACGCGTTCTCGACCCTCTTTTAATAATTTGTACCAATCAAAAATACTTGTTCGAGACAAACAATTATCACCGAACACCTTTCGCAACATTCTGAATGCTTCGTCACCAGAAATTTGATTCTGCATACAAAATTTAATAAAACTTCGTTGCTGAATAATTTTACTCATCACAAAAATCGTAAATGCACTTTATGTGCTTCAGAAAGACAAGCATATACTAAACATTAATAATTATTTTGATGTGAC
This sequence comes from Bactrocera zonata, assembly GCA_037783105.1. NCBI lineage: Eukaryota > Metazoa > Arthropoda > Insecta > Diptera > Tephritidae > Bactrocera > Bactrocera zonata. The sequence continues at coordinate 104,562 of JBAWJQ010001792.1, read as the reverse complement.
AGTCTTACTAACGTGACTGACAGTCTTACTAACGTAGAAAAAAAATATTTCGACGGATGTTTTTTTTGGGAAAATTAAATTAAAGAGTCCTATTATTTTTGCCCACAGTAGTACTATATCAGCAGAATATTTCCGAAATCGCGAAATTTTAAAAATTTCTTTCAATTTATGTAAAAATCTTTAAATGACAGTGAACACTTACTGAAAAGATTGCGTCTGCTTAATTATTCTAGGATGCTCTCTTTGATCCTGCGAATTACGCACACTCTCTTGCGGTGCTCGCTGCGTTCTTCTAGCGGTTGAGACTATCGGCAAAGCTTTGTCAGCAGCACGGAGGTTATTTAAATCTTTCAAATCGTTTTGTGAAAGTTCAGCATTGTAGCTCGAGTTCGTGTAGCGTCGCGGGCGCACGTCCTGTGTGTGTTCGTTGCCCAAATGTAATACACGATGACTAAATGAAAATGGCGTTAAATACTCTGAATGCTGCTTGAGTTCTCGCTTGGCGGTGGCGACAGGCGGTTCCAACATTGTTAGTTGCGTATTCGGCGGAATAACTTGGAAGTAATTACCGAGATTGCGATATTTGGCCACTTCAGGCGGCGTGGCACGCAGTGATGTCGCGTATTTTGGTTGACTGTAACCATATGTCGGCAACTGCCCGTACAGTGCCGTTACATTGAGTGTCGCGATTTGATCGTTGAGATGCAAGTGATCATTGGTGTTGTTAGTATCCGAGAGACGGATGCGTGGATCACGACGTGCCTGCGAGTATTGAGCGCCACAATGGGCACTCAACAGTTGTAAGGTTAAAATTATAATATACAACATGTTTAAAGTTAAACACCTTTCGCTTTCTAGATTTTAACTACTTTTATCTGCGCAATTTTTTCGTTACCAACTTGAAAGTCTTTAACCATTGACGGCGTACGAAAGCTCACAATGCTGAAATCTGGTTGACAGTCGCATTTATAGTCACCGCCGCGCTGTGTAATCAAACCCTTTGAAGCGGAAGTTTTCTGAATGCCATAGAGGACCACTTAACCGTGGCACAGCGCACCACTAACATCTAACCCGATTTCTGCCATTTCTCCACGCTAATGCACATATGTACATACAGACAGCTTTTCTTGGCACAATTCAGCGGAGTGTGAAATGACTGATGACGTATTTAACGTCTATGAATTTGAAAAACAAAATGGAAAAGAGCAAGTCATTGACGACAGATTCCAATCAAAATTTACGATGATTGTGCAATAGAAAAGACATGATTATTACTAACTGCACTGCATTAGATTGAGGAGTGAGTGAAAATTAATGTGTAAGTAGAAAGATATTATTACAAATGTATATATTCTCGAGCTCCTTTTTAGTAGTCGGTACTCTTATAAATACACCTGCATTATACCATATTACATATGTTAACATTAGGGTGATTCCAAAAAATTTTTTTTTCGTTTGATACTCGGAAAAATAGGTTGCTAGGCACCTCTAAGAAAGCCTCTCCAAGCATGAGTTCAAAATTGTAACGGGAAGGTCCTCCTGCATACAGTTTTCTATTTTTTCTTATTATCGGATAGAAAAATTTATATCTCACTTCCAACTACTTGAAAAAATATCTTGTTCCTTAGATTTTGTATGAAATTGAATGCTCTACAAAAAAGGTTTCCACGATTTTTTCGTAAACCCAACAGTTTAAAAGATATTAACGGTTGAGTTTGATTTTTTTGGGAAAATTTTTTATTTCTTATGAATTTTATAACTCAATAAAAAAACCTTATGAATGATGAAACTCATAGGTTTTTGGAGAGGCTTTCTTAGAGGTGTCTAGGAACCTATTTTTCCGAGTACCAAACGAAAAAAAAACTGCAATATCAAAAACTGCAATATCAAAATCGAGTTCTTTAGATCGCGCCTCTATAACGTATTCAAACTGACCGGTCAAAGCCAAGATAAAGATCGAGAGACGATTTAAAGGGTTGCTCTCTTCATGTGAATAGAAGTATCAACATTTTTCCACTTGACTTCGGTTTTTTCGAAATGCACGCTAGTTGAATCCTGAATAATAACATAAAAACCTCAGAGGGTAATCGATTCTGATGATCATTTGAATTTCAATATTAAAACAGATCTTTTAGGAATCATATAATCATATGGGAAAACGATGATTTTATTGCAAAGATTTCAGTGCCAGAATACACGGATGCACAATCAACCGTTATTATATGACTCTCAAAAATAGTTTTTTCTTCCTATATTTGTATGTATATTACGCTATCTGCAGGAAGCTTTTAAGAGTAAAATAATATCTACGGAAGTTAATAACGATCATGACAAGCTGGCCGACAGGAGAAATGCTCGTAAATTCTATTGGAAAGATCAAAGATTATTATGACTGGAGCATACTCTTGGAGAACCCCCATAGGAGATGTAATGACTGGTGCTAAGGGATTACTGAAATTATGTATGGAACACTTCTCCAGCCTGTTTAATGACAGTGAATAGTACAGTGAAAGTTTAACATCAAGACATGATGAGCCCGAATTCTCCTTAGTTGACGATGGAGCAGACGCTCCTTTGCCCATTACCCATCAAACTGACTGAACCTTATCAGTTTGGATAGACCTGAAAAATCTACAATAGACCAGATTTTCATCAAGCGCCAAATCAGTGTAGATAAGACCCGTGAAGATAGATCTAGACACACACTCTTCACTAGACTCTAGAGTTGTCCTCGACGGCACTAAAGGAACTCTATGACACTATGTCTGAACTTGCTATCCCCACAATGCTAAGGACAAGACGAAATATATCCTGTCATCAAACAAACAGTCATCGCACTCGCGACTTGGCGCCTACGTTATTGTTGAGAGTCTTCGAAGTCATTAACCCCAACAACAACGTCAACTTCGAAATCCTACGCAGAATAACTCTTGCCAACAGGTTCTTCTTCGGACTGAGTAGGCCAGGTCCTTCTCACTCAGACTCTCCAATGGAGTTGAGGTCTTCCTCTTCCTCTGCTTCCCCCTCAGAGCCGGAGTGTTTTCAACCATTTGGACGACATGACCTAGCGGTCGTACTCTTAATTCGCTGAACTATGTCAATGTTGTCTTGTATCCCGTACAGCTAATCATTCCATCGACTGCGGTATTCGGTATTGCCAATGCGCAAAGGACCACAAATCTGCCGCAGAACCTTTCTCTTGAAAACTCGTAACGCAGACTCATCAGATGTTGTCATAGCCCATGCTTCTGTTAATAACTATGGAATTTCGTAATATTTTTGATCACGTGACTAAACGAGATCTTATAAATTTGAAGACGGATTCGTTCAATTTTTCAACACAATTTTCATTCTCTGTATTCCAAATCTCAATTTCATAAGAACGTAAGAATCTTGAGTTCAATAAAAATATTTTCAGATTTTAGAGTTATTTGGACTGCCTATTCCATTTATAATCAACTGTTATTTGACTTTTAATTTGCAAAATAGTTTTTTATTAAATAATTAATTAATTAATAATAATTTAGCTTTTATTTAATAATTATTCTTTGTTAAGATTTTTCTTTTCACGTTCTGTTAGTGAACTATATAAAAATAAAAACGTTCGAAAGGTACCGCAATACCCCTGACATTTGACTCCTACATATGCAGCATATGCCAAGCAAACTGAAGTTACTTTTTCCTTGTCAACAACAACTCTTTAACACTCACGAAGTCTATGTCGCAGAGAGTCCAAACTTTTGGCTCTACTGAATTATATAATATAATTTGTATGTAGTATGTTTATTCGTATTTGTAGAGCACAATGACCTTCAACACAATTACAATCAAAAATCGTGGATTAACACTCTAAAAATACTCAACACTTTTGAATAGAAAAATCAAAACTTCCATGAGCATAACGGAACTTTACGAATAAGCACTGCCAACATCACCAACAACACCTTTCACAGTTAAACTCTAACTATTCAAAGTATGACCTTGCCAACTGGGTGTGGAGTGGATATTTTGCGAACTCCAAAACAGCTGCGAATTTTTGGCAAGGAACTGGTTTGTGTTTCGAAAAGACAATAAACAAATAAGAATTCGAGCGGAGCTGATTTGCATAAGAAACGTACGCGAATTTTTCAATGAATTTCAAAGGCCAACAATTATGGCTACCTTTAAATAAATAAATATTGTAAGGATATTGCAGACAAGTATATACAAACATATGCACTTACATACTCAAGGAAATTATGACCGTTAGGCCAGTGGGTCAGTTTCGTATCAATATGCATACTTCGTGTGCTTTCGGCAGTAACAGCTCAACCGCCAATGAAATGCCTACAAGCGAAAGGGTTGTTGACACGCCGCTGAGCGCTGATTGGTTAAGGTTATGTCGGCCTTAAGTGTGTTTGTATAAAAAGAAGTGCGAAGAGTTGTGGAAGTGGGCCATAAGGGTGGCAAGCTTTTGTTGAGTTCCGTAAAGGAAGTAGTGTATAGAAGATATGTACATGTAGATGTAGAAGTATGTAATTACATTTTGATATACGTATGTATACTACAAATATATGTTTGTTCTTTTAAGTTTCATTAATAAATAGAAAATTGGTAGGCACTTCTACCCTTAAGCAACCCTGTGTTCAACTGCTATTTACATAGTAGATATACATATGTATGCTTGCACATAAACCTACGCATACACATGTGGCAGCGTGTCACGTCGCAGTTAGTTGGCTTCGCCGCTGACCTTGCCATATATGCAACAGTCGCATTTGAAACTTGCAACACGCTGAACGGAGCTACAAAATAGTCTACACGGTCAACGAAAAGCTTCAAAAACGCTTAAAAATATTTTACTAAAGTTTGAAAATTATTTTTAATATATTTGAAAATTATTTTTTAAAATATTTGAAAATTATTTTTTTTAGTTAAAAAAATATTTTTTAAGAATTTGAAAATAATTTTTTAAAAATTTAAAAACTATTTTTTAAAAATTTAAGAAAATTAAAAAAAAAATCTAAAAATGTATTGTTTAAATATTTAAAAATTATTTTCAAACATTTTCAATCCATATACAATAATTAAAAAATAATAAACAGTAGTTCTAACTACTAAACACCAAGTGTTGTGTGCTCTCACAAGTAAGTGCTCGCTAAAAGAAATTTTTTTTTCAAATTTCACAATTTATTTTAAATTTTTTATTGCTTAACATTAGTGCATAAATATGTAATTGCACCATATGGGTATTTGTGTGTGTAAACGATTTGGATTATTGCTGCGCAAACACACACAAATACATAAAAATGAAAAACAAAAACAATAACAAAAACAAAAAAATTTACAATAACAATAATTTAAATATTATTAAGTTATTTAGTTTAAGCCCCGCTGCTGATGAGAAGCGATGTCGAAATGACTGCTGTTGTTGTTGTTGTTGTTGTTGTTGCTGCAACAAATTACGTTCACAGTTAATATATGTACTTTCCAATTGCAATTACGTATAGTAGAAATATCACATACGCCCTCGTGGCAAACTCGTGCGAGGGTTACCGAAACCAGCGTGGCATTTGCCACATACACACGTGCAACATTTTATTACTTAATCATCCATATTAACATTATTCATACGCATTTTGGCAAAGTCCTCAAATACGATATTGTCATCGTCATCCTGGTAGTAGCCCTTTACACCGCGATGTTGCTCGATCGACTTCATTTTCTTCATGGCATTCGAGCGCTTCTTCTCGACGGAACCTGGTGTAAGTGTACGGGATTTTAAATAGTGCTATTGTTAGTGTTGTTAGTGTTTTTGCTGTCTGACTTACCCGGTGCTGGCTGCAGCAGCTTGAAAGGCACATCCGTTTGCATTTCTCCACCCAAGGTACCACAGTTCAGCTTAATACGCACTGAATATGAAATCACAATACCACAGGCATCGCCGGTGGATTTACCCTCCTGCACCAGCGTTGAGGAGGCCAAGTTCACATCCTCATCCTTCAAGTGGCCATCGAGTGCAATACCTTTCAAAAGTTTAATGAAATAAGTGAAGAGGAATTAAGTTTCAATATTACAAAAAAAACCAAAAATAGTGAATGTCATCAGGATTTAAGGTGTGTGACTTGACTAAAAAATTTTGTGTTGCGCCAAAATGTAGGCAATATATTTCGCTATTTTCCTGAAAGCTTCCGAATGAGGAGACAATTTAGTTAAAATTTGTAATACTGTCCAAAGTGTAGGTCATGTTTTTTTATATTACGGAAGTTGTCCTATAAAAATTATAATTCGGCTAAAATTTTTATTTTTGAGCTAAAATATAGATTATGTTATTTTGTAATTATATTTTTTAATTATATGCCGCAAGCTTTCAACTAATAATAAAGCTTTAGTGTTCGACATCCTTAGCGAATTTTCACTCACTCACCACTATTTGACCTCCAACTATTTCAATACTCACCATGCCGATCCTTATTATTCGCTGCCAATGGAATTAAATAGAATGTCTTTGACAGATTCGCACCCGGTGTGATGGGACAGCCCTCCTTAGTCTCCAACTGTGCCACATGTTTGCTAAACTGCGCATTCACCATGGTGATCTCTGTGTGTTGCACTATGAAACATTTAATATTCTTAACGGATTTCTTCGAATTATTGCTGATCTGCACGGTGTGCCGCCACTTTTTCGCCATGATAATAAATCTCACGATCCAGCGTAACTTCCAAGCTGATCTTGCCATTAGAGAACGTGAAACCTTTGCTCACCAACGAGCTGGGCAAACGCTGACCGCGTGTTGGCGGTGCATACTGCAGCTTCTTGATCACCAAACTGACCATGCTGCGTTTGTGTTGACGATCATCCTCCGAATCGGCAACATAGGCACGAATGTTGTATTCAATGCCAAGCGGTTTGCCCATATCATCGCCCTCCTGTTGCAGTGTCACGGAGCTGGGTGAATTGGGTGGGAAGTGGAAGGTGAATGGATGTGCATTGCTGCCCAGCTTGCGTACGAGCTTCTCTTGCATCGGTGTCATTTCCATATTGCTATTAGTCATCGGCACAATTTGTTCGCGGCATAATATGAGCTCCTTGGAGAATTTGACACCCATGACCTCATCCTCTTCGCGGCCATAGCGATAAGTGGTGACCAGTTGTCCGTAAACACGACGATTTTTCAAATAATCCGGATCCACGACGACAACACCGTCAACAGGATCACAGTAGTCCAAGTGATCAATGAAATCGCGACGTCCCAGATAGAAGGTCACCTTGCCATTGGGTGTGGCCTTCTTGAATACTTTCACAGAAACAACCATTGCTTTAAGTTCTCAAGTCACAACTCTTAGTAATTCAATTCAAAAAAATTTCCGTTATCCTTGTGTTTTCACGGTTGGTCAATTAAATTTTTATTTCTAGTACTGTATGATTTGTTTGGTTTGGGGTTCTTGTAATGTTCGCGCGCGTCTGAAGGGAAATGCGACCACTGTGACCGCATGCACCTGCTTATATACCTTTGCCTTTCATCCCCAATATTTAAGTAGGGGGGCTGTTGTTAGTTGCTCGCTTCTTGTACTAAGTGGATTTGCTCATTACATCTACGTTGTTATGCGCTGCCTTTTAATTACGGCTACGCTTACATTCCAGCGGCTGGCCCTGAGAAGCCGTTGTTTGAATATCCACTGCGGAATTGCGTTTAAAATCGGTGGTGCGCCTAACTGTATGTCTCGTGTATCGAAGTCAGTTGTATTTGACGTGCTTTTCATTTCTTTAGCCCATGTAAGTAGTGGCAAAGTAAATACAACTGCATTTTGTGTGACATTTAAGTTTTTTGCGACCTCAAGCAAGGTTAGCGTAAATGTGTTGGTTTCACTCTCGTCTTATCTAACCTAAAAGGTAATGCGTTTGGTCAGTGGATCGTGCCGTTGAGTAATGGGAATTAGTGTCATTTGGATTTAGAGTGGATTATATGTACATAACTCATTGGATAACCTTTATACTTAATGTGCAATAATGGGACCCCAGGTGGCCGTTATATTATTCCATAACAATTTTTAATCAATATGCCTTCTTTAAGCGATATTAGTTGAAATTATATAATATTATCTCAATTTTTCTCTAAAATTCTTGATATGTTTTCCGTTCCGCTAGGCTTCTTGAACTGCTCAATGTTATGAATATTATCATGATGTTCGACAAGTTTCCCAAGAGACACTAAAAAGGAGTAATCATATTTCAATATTAGAGTACTGACCCGAGATATTTCCAGAATTGGTCATATTTAGCTTAGGAAAAATTTCATACCACCAAGAATGATTGATAAGAGCCAACAGGAATTCCAAGAACCAGAAATCCAGAATATAATCGCACGATGATATTAAAAGGCCCTATCCACTTTAAAGTATAGTTTTCACATACAGAATTTAATGTGCTTTTATAATCGTTATTAATCCACCTGGTATTTCCAACTGAGTGAAGGTCTTCCTCTGCTTCCCACGGCGGATACTGCGTCGAATACTCTCATAGCTGGATCATTTTCATTTATTCCGACGACATGACCTCTCTAATTCGCTGAACTATATTAATGATCATCATAATGGGTTGTCAAAAAAGGCTTGCGGTATTTTTATTGAATCAATTCGTGTGGCACCCATACATCGAGCTTCTTAGTGACTCCAAGCTTCTTCAAATGGTTTATAACGGTTTGATGACTACTATGCCGGTCTCTTTCGACCAATTCAGCGATTTTATCGCAATTTTCGACGACAGGACTTTCGTAGCGTGGCGCATCTTCGACCACCTCTACACCAGAACGAAACGTTGAAACCATCGTTGTGCGGTGGAAATGGAAACTGTATCGGGTCCATAAACTGCACAAATTTTATTGGCGGCTTAAGATGCATTTTTGCTTTTATCGTAGTAGTACTGTAAAATATGCCGTATTTTCTCTTTATTTTGCTCCATGTTTGCGACGCTATAACTCACGAACGACTTAAAAGAAACGACAATCAATCAAACACCGGTTAGCGCGTGAAATGAGCTTTCCAAAAAGGTATAGCATGACTCGATGCGACGAATAAAACTAGAACTACGCGCTTTCAGCGCCAACTAGCGAAAATACCGCAAGACTTTTTTGACAACATAATATAACTCGTACAGCTCATCGTTCCATCGAATGCGATATTAGCCGATGCCAATGCGGAAAGGATCACAAATCTTCCGCAGAACCTTTCTCTTGAAAACTCGTAGAGTCGACTCATCAGATGTTGTCATTATCCATGCCTCTACCCCATATAGCACGGGAATAACGAGTGACTTATACAGCTTGGTCTTTGATCGTCGAGAGGGAACTTTACTTTTCGATTACCTACTCAGTCCGAAGACTTCGCTACCAGAACCATTTGCTTCCATTCGTTATCCAGTCTGGAAAAAGCAGAACCAACTATCGGCTATTCATGTTGAAAAATTTTGGATTCTCTTGATTCAAGCAGCCGATCTTCAAGAGAACCTCCGAAAAAGCGTGATGAGGATCCAGAAAAATTCGTTTGTAGTCAAAAAATTTACACTTCAGAGGTACTTAAAAAGTTTTATCAAACCGATCGGTTTCACCGTTTTGGAGTAACAATTATATTAATAAGGAAGTGAAGAAAATATGGTCCACTCTATGTCAACTAATCATATGATACCGATATATTATATTACATTTACTACGTTTCGGGATAAAAACGTGGCGATTTTCGGATATCGCTTAGGGACAGTGAAAACGAATATTACTAGATATACATTGAACATAATGGTTCTCACACACACCCTTACATACATAAATACCTTTTTAAAGCACCTTGCTTGACATAAGCAGCGAGGTCTCATCGTTTTTCCATACAAATTGGAAACATGTGACTTCTGCGTTTGCTTTTAGTCCCACGCAATTTTTGTTTTGCGTTCTACATTTAATTTTTTATGTGAATTCCAATGTTGCTTCCACTTTCCATTGCTTTTGTTCGACATACATATTCACTTGTTCCGAAGCCATAGTAGAATAAAAGAACTATGACCTATAGAAATAATCAATATTTTACGGCGCCCACGTTATTTTATTGACCAATAAACCAAAGATTTGAAACCTGCTCTGTTAACAAAAAAGCTTGTAAAAATTAAACTTGTAAACTGTCGAACAATTTTATAAACATCCGGAATAGACCCGGGTTAAAGACTATTATTTCGGCGATTTAACCCTGTTTGGATCGGTAAAAAATACGATAGAGAATATATCGAGTATTTGAAAATGTGTAATTTGAGAAGACTTAGAGATAAGTTTACGAGACAATATTATAGGAATAAGTTTAAGTTATTCATTCATGAGTATATGTTCTCACCAGGGCCTTACGAAGACAGATCTATAACCACCTTCTTACTATAAGAAGAAATAATTACCGAAAATAGTCTGGTTGTACGCGTTGTCCCAGTAATTAATAGGTTATAATATACATACCTCAAATACACAGATGATCTTGAAAAAAATTCTAAAATTTTCGATAAATTGGTAAACACACAACTTAATATTTGAGTTGATATTTCTTAGAAATAATCTTAAACATAGTGTATTTTTCTAAACTATTTAGAATTATGAAATTCGCATAAAGTGTATGAATTTCTTGATATCTTCAAACCCTCATTTTCTGCTCTACTGGGTATACGTAGAGGCATATTCTTTTATATAACTATTATATGTGCACATAGTAAGCATGATTTGAGTATTTATAACATCTACTTTTGTGGGTACAAAAACTGTTCGACACTTCCTTCAGAAATTAGCAAGAAACACTTAACGAACTTTTTCTAACAGTTTGATAGACTTCCTGTTTCATCGGTCGTAGATAAGTCTTATATTGGTATACGAAAATATTGTAGTATACTTTTAGGCAAACAGCAAGGGCAAGCACCCTCATCTCACTGGTGCATGTCTAAGCTGATCTTCAAAGGTGCATTTATTGAATAAAATTTCTTTAATGAACGCATGCATGAACAAAGTGATGTTTTGCGCATAATGATTGCGATACAGAATAATGAAATTAATTTAATAATTTGTCTACAAAACCAATTAAATACATAAGGATTATATTACTCATGCACTATATAAGCTCTAACAGCTTTATCTTCAATCTTTATCTTGATTTCAGATTTCAACTCCAACCAACACACAACACTGTTGAGACATGCAGTCGTGTTCGACTCCCGATCGCCATGGCTACAGCGTACGCTTCTCACCATTCCAGCCAAATCATTTATTATTGGCTACAAGTCAACTCTACGGTTTGGCCGGTGGTGGCACGTTGTTTCTCCTGGAGCTACCTGCGGCAGGTGGTAAGGGCTTGACGGAACTCGGACGCATGGAGTGGACTGATGGACTTTTCGATGTGGTAAGACTCTATAAACAATTGAATATTAAGCTCCCTGAAGTGGAATCACATTGTTTTACTTTAATTTTTTAGGCTTGGTGTCCATATGCAGATAATATAGCGGCAACGGCTTCTGGCGATGGCTCTCTACAAATCTGGGGTGGCCTTGATAATGACATAGCGGCAACAGAGACAACTTTGAAGTCGCTCAAGCAACCCTTGATTTGCTTGCAGGAACACAAAAATGAGGTTTACAGCATCAACTGGGGTGAACAGTGGAATTGTCATCAACTGCTGTCGGCCAGTTGGGATGGTACCATGAAATTGTGGGATTGCCATCGTCAGAATTCGATCGCCACCTACACGGGACATAGTGACCTCATCTATTGCGCCAAGTTCTCACCGCTAATTGCTAATCTTTTCGCTAGCGTAAGTACAGATGGTAACTTAAACTTATGGAATTCTGCTCTTGAATTTTCAGGTAAACCCTTGATGAGCATCGAGGCAGCGCACAACGGTGAAGTACTCGCCTGTGACTGGAGCCATTTTGATCGGAACATTTTGATGACTGGTGGTTCGGATGGTTTGGTGCGTGCTTGGGACTTGCGCAACATGCGGCATCACATCTTCCAACTGTACTCTGGGGAATTTGCGGTGCGAAGGGTAGCTTTTTCCCCAACCACGGCAACGGTGGTAGCAACGGCAAATTACGATTTCACAACGAGGTATTCGATCTTTCTTACCTAAATTTTTTAAAATGTTAGAGGAGATTCAGTATTCTCACGCAAGCTATTTTCATTTTAAAGAATTTGGGATTTCAATCAGTCTTTGGATGCTATGGAGGTGAATGTAAACCACACGGAATTCGTTTGCGGTTTGGATTGGAATGCTGGCGTGCCACATCAGCTCGCGGACTGTGGTTGGGACTCTGTCATCAATGTGTATACGCCGAAAACCTTAAAGGATATGTTGGACTAGTTTATAGGAGAATGTTGGACACGATATTGCATCATCATTCTATCGAGGAGTGGATGCTACTAATGTCGAGTTAACGTAGTACGCTTTGTAAATGCGCTGTGACCTAATTATTAGCTATAGTGAATAGGAACTAAGGAGCTAAGCAGGTTTGAGGAAGCTGAACCAAATTCATGATCTACAAACATATAAAATAGATCTAAAAATGTATGAAAGAGGTCCACGAGGAATAAGTAGCTGAGCTATCCTAAATTTTCGCCAACTAAGTGTCTTGAATGTGATAATAGAAATTTACAATAGGTACCTTGGAAAAATTTTAAAAAACAAAAAAAATTAACTCGTTTTAATGTATAAATTTTAATATAATGTATGTATAATGGAGATTTCATGGGCCTGGTATTTTAGGTGCTGGTTTTGCCCAAAATAATTTGTCAAGTTAAACAACGCTAAAAACATCAGGTGAAATCTTTTCGCTAAACCTTAACGAATGACGAACCGAACAAATAACTGGTATAAATCTAAAATAAAATTGATTCGTGTTTGATAAAAGATTAAAGTTTCAACAAAACGAGCAGAGAAGTAGCGAATCAAAGGCCGTTATTTATAGGATCTATTGCATTTAGTAAAATTTTACTCGAACATAACCGGCATTTCAAATACAGGGTCTAATGTCTCATCTCACATTATGATGCTGTATGACTTTGTAAATCTTGATATACATATGTATATATGTACATAAAATGTTACTGATTATATAAAATATAAACTAAAACGATCGTGCGATCACCGTAATCGTTTTGGATATAAAACGTTTTATGGTATTTATTACTTATAACGGATAGAAGGTTGTGTTTGGAATAGATGGGCTTACCATCTTCGAGTCTTCTTCAATCACTTCCTTTAAATAACATCAGGTCTTGTGTGAAGGAAAAAAACTACTGACGGCGCCAATGTTAAAGCTTCGGTCGGTTTTCTCCCAAATACGCAGCATATTGTTTAACTTATGTTAATGACATTTTGAATGTAAACTTATAATGCCTCTATAGTAGAAACCAAAGATCGGTTTTCTGAAGCTTCTCTTAAGATGAATTTTTCAACATCAAAGTCATTCACCATAGACAAAAACAGGTTATAATGGAATAGTACCAGGTTTGTTCCGAGATTGATGCTTAAGAATCTCCAAAAAACTCACGAAGCTTTAGAAAGTACCCTCAGTTCTCATATTTCCATAAATAATGACTTTTTTGTATTTACTATACAAGTTAAAATTTATGGGTAAAAATATCGGCAAGTAATATCCCACGTGCATTTGCAATTCACTAACAAAAAGCGTAAGATCTACTAAAAAAAATTCATTTGAAACCATTTAAATAAAAAAAATGGCCGAAAAAAGCGCATTTTCCAACAAATTTTTCTGAGAAAACTTTTAAATTTATTGATCTTAAATTTTGTGTACATATTATGGTATCTTTTAACTATATTTTAAGACTTAGTATTACTAAAAATATTTATTTGGAAAGGAACTACAACTGATCTCCGGGAGCTCCACTCAAAAAAGACGTTTTGCAGTGACCACTATGTCTCTGAACTGGTTCTCCTGAAATTATAAAACCAACGTTAAAGTAATGTTAAATCTAAGGAAAGCAAAACGAAGGAAAAAGAAAAATAAAATTTTTGACAAAATGGCGGTTTCTCAAACAAATTTGACAATTTTTGATGAAAATTTCGACCTTAAATTGTTTATAATAAAATATTTATCGGTCAAAAAAAATCTACGATTAACTATTAAAAAATTATTTTTGAGAAGATAGTGTTAAAATTTGAGACTAATCAGTATAGTCATTTTCGAGTAATGTTAGTTTTTGAGAAAAATGCGTTTAAAGTTTGGCCTTGTACTTCCAAGCACTCTGAAGCGCCTTTTCAAATTTGCGAGTAACTTAGAAAATATTCACCGGAACGATATAAAACTTCCTGTGTGTATTCTTAGATATATTTATATTAAGAAAATAAAATAAAAAAATTTTTTGTAAATTCTAGCTGAATATAGCCCTTTAACGAAAAATAGCATATTAACCGAATTTTCATCTGCATATTGCTGTTGTATTTCGATTCCCAAGATAGCAGCGTACATGTGATATTAGCTCCGCTGAACCACCGACAGACGGACTTATATGTAAGTATTTAAACGGACCTACCCAGAATAAAATCGATACAAGCCTCTCAATATGGTAAAAAAACTTGCCGCTTTCCACGGTATTCTTACAATCAGTGAACAAATCTCAACATTATCATTAAAAAATAAGGATTCAAGTTTCTTCTCATATATCAAATAAAATGTCAAAGAAGTACATGCCTTTACGGTGTGTCTTTAGAGGTCAGCTCAAATGAAGAATAGATATTTCTCTTTGTCAGAAATTATAAATTGTAAAAAGTGGTACAGATTAACAGGTGTTTCTCTCGCTTGAGTTCCTACTCTTATCATAATGTCTTCTAAATAAAGGGTGTTAATAATATTGCATGAAATCGGTTATTTATTTTCGGGTGGGGAAACTATAAAACACGAAGAAAAACGGCCAATGGACGCTTGGAGAATTAGACTCATACGTAAGATGAATTATGACGATTTTGGTCTATTTTGATTAGATTTGTTTATAAATTAAAATTATGTTTGTTCTGGGTCCCTCAACCCACTGAATTTTAGTTTTAAAATCACTCCAAATAGGTCCAAAAGAGCTTTCAAATATATTTGTCCATACAGCTTAATTCTAAAAAAAAAAGAATCCACCACAATAATTACACAATGCTATCCACTATTTTAGAAATCTTCCAAAGCCAATAAGTGGAAAAAGTTGCCAAGGTGATGAGCATTAAAGTGTTTGCTTGCTTGCCGAATTCGGCAAATCTTGATAGGACAATTCGATTCATATATATACATATGTACATACACACTAGTAGATAACATATGCATATGTTACGTGTTACCAAAATTATAAGGCAAGCATGTGATTGTTGTTATTGGATAATCACTGTCTTGCGCAAACGCCAAATGTTGCCATCTTGCCGCCAATCTCGAGCGTGTTCGCCTCAACTAAAAAGATAAATATTTGCTTGTATTTGTAAGTATTTGTTTGCTTTATTTGAGTTGTCTGCAATTTTGCAGGACATGATGTTCATGTGTGTATATGTGTAGCAATGTACATGACAGGATGGTGTTTGCCTAACCCATAATTATGCTAACCATATTGCCAAGACGAAGGTGAGATAATGCTCGCGTCATTTTGATTAATGGCAACCGTTAATTAGGACTCTGAAGGTCTACTTTTTGTTAGCAGAAGGAAGAGAAGAAAGAAAGGGTTTACAACAAAAAGATTAAAAATAGAGGATAACAAGAAATTATCAAACACGTCTTTTTTGATTATATTTACCTTGTTAAATCAAGAAGCAAAAAGGCAAAAGAAGAAAAATTTTGCCGCATAAAGAAGACTTAAAGAAATCGTTGTATTTGCAAATGTGATACATGTCTTTTATTGTTTTTATATTTATGATCTTTCATAAGAAATCGAAATTAGTGCAGAAAGACTAGTAAACAAATCAAAATATTTATTATTATCATACGAGTTTTTAAGCCTTTAGAAAATGAAAAATTATAATTAAAACAAAATGCTCTGAAGCCATAATACTGTTGTCATTGTTATTGTAACGGTTACCTAATCCCGGTAGGTTGGATCAGATAGGTTGTCAACGAGAAGCCGTAATACTCTTCATAGAAAAGAGAGAATCCAAAATATAGTATAGTAGTGGTCCGATATCGGCAATTTCGCCAAATGACAAGTTTCTTGGGTAGAAAAGAACCACTGCAAGATTTCAGAGTAATATCTCAAAAAACGGAGGGTCTTATACGAGTATAAACAGTGGGAAAGACGGAAAATCAACTCAGCTTGTCACGCTGATATTTTCTATATCCATTTTCTCTAAACGGGCCTTGACCTTCCCTTCTGTGTGTTACAAACTTTGTGGCAGGGTATAAAGCCGTATAAAAACGTTGAAAGACGAAAACAGCTTTGACTTAATTTTATTTTATTTAAGGAGGATTTTCCAGATATATGTACAATTTAAATGTTTTATAGCTTAATACAAATTTGTTAATAAAATTCAAATTTGCTAAACCTTTTGAATACTACTCCTACAGCATATGTAAAAACTTGTTCCGCATAGCTAATACTTCCACATCAAATCACTCAAGATCAGCAGAGACAACAACCAACGAAGGCATTGCGCCATCTGGCGTGTTTAAATTTGCATACAGTGGGATAAATTTAGAATTAAAAAAGTTAAAACAAGTTGCTTGTATGTAGCGAAAAAAATGTAAATGTCCGTCGAAAAATCGTGAAATATAAATCCAATTCCGGATGAGAAAAGCTCATTACTACATGAACTGACGGGTATTTGACATACATATGAAAGATAATTTGTTTGAGTGAAAATATGGCCTTCTCTTCGACATAATCTCTATCTCGGGTAAAGCTTTGTTGATATCGATTCGATAGTGTGAAACTTCAAGGCCGTCAAAATAAACGTATGTTTCTACCTTTACCTCCTTAAGTGAGTGAAATATTTTGCCAGCGTGTATTGGAATAAGGAGTCGCTGGATATCAAACCTGGTGAATTTGGTGCTTGGGCGACTAGTTAATAAATCAAATTCTTTACTCCAAACTACTTCCCCAGTTTTTATACTATACAGCTATACATATACTATACAGTATATTCTGTTATTATTTGTGCTGCTGCAGTTACGACGAAATTTAGTATCATCAGTTGAATACGCTTGAACAAATTTGCAGTAAAAACTATCGAACCTTAATGTATACATAGTAAAAAGTGACCCATTTCGAAGTTCCCTACTTGTTTAAAGAAAAACCACAGAAACTTCGAATTGAATTATTATCATTCGAAAGAACATTCTTGAGCATTTATTGGGTAGTCGAAAAAGTCTTTTCGTATTTCTAATCAAACTTCAATTTTGTTTATATTTATACTAATAAATAAATAAACAAGTATACTCGTATACCATTTTGGGAGACCACTTTTTGCCATTTTTCTGCTAGAGACGTTATTCCATCAGTGTAAAACTTTCATCAGTTAAATCGAAATTTCGAAATTTCCAGAACGAAAGTGAGCGATCCATTGTTGTGCTACACGAACTGAGTCTAGACTACTTCAATTAGGATGAAAGTCTCTTAAGTCAGCATCACATACGCCACCGCGAAATTTTCGGATGTCCAAATTTTCTGAGCCCCTGCGGGTCTACAGCTCTTCAAACCTCATCAGTATTTTTGCGAAGTGAATGATCCTGCCAGTGAAATCGTCTATATTTTACCTCTATACTTGCATATCCAGTTTGTTGGGTTTTTCCAGTAGATATTGATTGGAGATGATACACTGCCAGCAGATCCTTAAGATTTTTCGTAAACTCCAGTTTGTGTTTCAACGTTTTTGTTAAGGACCAGGAATCGCAACCATATAAGAATACGCTTTACATTAACGGTTCCACCAGTAAACCATAATTAATCAAAACACGAAATTCGCAACTTCCTTGTAAACAAAAATATCGAAGGTGATGCCATTAGAAACCATTTCTCTAAGGCTAATGGAATGAAATATCATGGAACTTTGGCAGTATCCCAGTTGAAGTTAGTGAGACACTCCATAGTAACGATAGAGCTTTTTTTATTTGGCGCCAACTTTAGATAAGACCAAAGAGACAATGCGAGATATCTTCCTTTTCGGCTCAAATAAAAAAAAGCTTGGAATTTTGAATTTGCTTCAGTTTATGTTATCAGAATTTACTGATAAAAGTATTGATGAGCGTGGCTATTTTGTACATTGCAAGCTGTCAATTGTAGTTTTACGTTTTCATATACACTTCCTGCGATTCAACATTGTTTACTAGGAGCAACCGCTGTGAAAAAGCTAGTTTATATTTCGAACTCTAACCTTTCGTCTTCATCTTACGTACATACATATATTAGTACAAGTGTAAACTGTATACACATATGTACATACGAAGACCACAAAACTTATTACTCGTATGCACATGTTCGTGCAATGCACAATAAAAAAACTTATGAAGGTGCTTGTAGTCAAGTGTTCCCGTCGATGCCGCCAAAAGTTTTTATTTTATCATAAACGTTAAACATTAAACTTAACATTCGCCAGCTTCTGCACCGTCCTACACGAAACCTCGGACACGCGCCTGCGACTTACCCATAATACCACCGGCACGAACAAACACAATAATAAATCTTGGCAAAGAAAGGAAAGAAAGAAATAAAAGTTCAGCAACATTATTTGCTACAAGAAATGTGCTCATAAAAAGCAAATATTCAGCCATCATCTTCGAAATTGAGTACGACACGCAACCGACGCGAATGAAGTCAATGGAGCAGAAGCCGACTGGGGACTTAAAGGCGCAT
The DNA here is from genome assembly GCA_037783105.1 of Bactrocera zonata. NCBI lineage: Eukaryota > Metazoa > Arthropoda > Insecta > Diptera > Tephritidae > Bactrocera > Bactrocera zonata. Next base: position 85,738 of record JBAWJQ010001792.1, on the reverse strand, counting down.
GAACACCGTCACATTTGCCGGCGTTTGGTGGAAGTCATTAAAGCATTTAAAATACAATGCGCATTCGCCGCAACTCGTCCGGCAATGCGAAGTGTATTTGTTATATAAGTACGCGAATAGTGTCCAAAGATTGATACATTACGCGATTCAATGTATTACGTATGCGTACGAATGTAACCCGCAGTTAATCGAGGAAATAGTGGAAACGCAAAATTTCACATAATATTACCTTAGATAAAGTTTTTCCCAAAATTCTCTCTCATTTTATGTCGCTCGTTAACTATTTAATCTTACTTGCTTAATGCATGTAGAATTTTGGGTTTGATATGACTTTTATGTCCAGGAATTATTGGTGTTATTATTCTGGCGTGTTTCAACCCATTTGATTAGATTTTGTCATCTATGACCTCGAACAGTAAGCTTAGTTAACGAACTATTTCGACTGGATTATACCAAATTAAACTCTTTGAATTTTTGTTTTGAAGTTGGATATTAATTGTTCGGGGCTTCGGAGTAGCTTATGGTTTTTCAAAGAAGGTTTTCCATGAGAATGTCATCTCCGATACCTTAATTTGTTAATGTGTTAAGCTGTTTTTGAATCATCTTACATATTTTGGATAGTGGCGAATCGAACAAACAATTGGTATACAAACAATGAACTGGAATAATCAACTGACATGATGAACAGAGTCCTAGGTCCACTTCAGCTGTTTTTGAATCGTCATACTTTGGATAGTGGCGAATCGAACAAACAATTGGTATAAAAATAGTAAACTGGTATAATCAACAGACATGATGAACAGAGTCCCAGATCCACGAGAATACATATATTCTAATATGGTTCTTTATAACACAATACTGGCATAAAATAATTACTCGTATAACCAACTGACAAAAGAGGAGTGGGACTGAGGGGCTTTACTTATACTTATGTACATACATATATCCATATATTATCCGTGCACATACTTAACTGCATATGTGCAATTTTTACATATGAATGCACATACGATCAAACATACATATATCTGCCCCGTTTTAAGTATTCATGTGTCTAATTAAGTATTTCCGAAAGCAGATAATTTTGCAACATGCATGCGCACAGCAGCCGACAAACAGCTCATGCCGCAAGAGCAACACGCCTACTCAGTTCGTGAAGCGGGCGTCCGCAAGTGTCGCAGCAGGATAACACAACACAAATCTGTTGCCGAAGGCGCACACAAATAAAGGAATGCAAAAATGTGAAAATAAAAAGTGAGCAGCGAAGCGAAAAGGACTCAAGACAGGCGCAACTGAGCGGCAAAGTTGAAACTCGACACGGACGTTTGAAGGAAAAAAAATCACAGAAGCAAAAAAGTGGAAGTACCGTAGGATTGTGGGTTTTTGAATGCGTTGGAGCACAGCAGGAAATTTCGTAGCGACGAAAACAAAAAAGTGGAAACACATTCGTTTCCTGTATGTCGTTGGCGGCGAGGTACGAGAGGCGTGACTGAGTGATGCTCGCAGTTCTTTCATATGCCCATTACAATCTATGTACATGTGTATATGTTTATATATGTGAGTGCAAAAAAATCTATAATTTTGCCACCGAAAGATGTAAGCAACGCCTGTTGGCGAACTACGAAGGGTCTCAAAGTGCGTATGACAGGATATGTTAACCGTTAGGTTTCTATGCTTTAATAGCAAATGCGTTATTCACCTGTAAAAATTAGATACTGCTATTGGTATTAAAAGTATTGTCAGACTGAAATTTTTTAGTAAGTGATTTGATGTTAATATACAAACTGTGGTTTGGAATTAGCTATCAATATCTGTGGAGTTTTAATGACTTCGACATTTTTGTCTAAGAATTTATTTTAAAAAATTATAAATTATTAAAAACATTTATTATTATGTACATATTTAGATATACGTTAATATACGAAAAAAATGTCAGTCTTTCAAGAAAATTTGCAGTATTATCGCTCAACTTGTTTCAACATTGCAGAATCTGATGCTGCTGCATACGAATATCATATTCTGTCATCCTTTACTCTTCCATAAAAGTATTGCATTAACGTTTTCACAGAGCTTTGGAACGTCGACATAATGGCTGGTGCAATAAAGGCTCGCATTTGCGGCCTGATGCTTTATTCTGCTCGATCCATGATCTCAAGATTAATGTCTCCAATTTAAGCACACACAATGTTTTAAAATTGCTAAAGCATAGCACCAGAATATGGTGTACGCGATTCCCCAATCGATGACGAATTAGCGCACGTTCCATTGACCGACCATGAAGGAGTTCGAATAGCAATTACCCAACCGAAGAACAACAAAGCGGCGGGGACCGAAGGATTGCCGGCCGAGAACTGATGAGGAGCATACTTCAGCTTCTTTGTAGAATATGGTCGAATTAAATGTGCTCTGCTCAATCCAAAAAAATGGGAGATTCCACAATCTGCACCAACTACCTCAACATCGCATATAAGGTTCTATCGAACGTGTTGTGTGGCAGATTAAAGCCCACCGTCAACAGACTGATTGGACCTCCTTATCAGTGTGGCTTTAGGTCTGGAAAATTCCCAACTGAACAGATATTCACCATGAACCAAATATTGAAAAAGACCCGCGAAAAGAGGATCGACTCACTCCCTCCTCGTAGATTTCGAAACTGCTTTTGATGACATGAAAAGGATCTGCCTTTATGCCGCTATGTCTGAATTTGGTATCGCCGCAAAATTAACACGGCTGTGAAAACTGATGTCGACCAATACCAAAAGCTCCGTCAGTATCGGGAAGAACCCCTCCGAGCCGTTCCGAACGAGGTTTCAGACAAGGCGACCAGCTGCAGAGCTGAATAGAGAAGGTGTAATCTTCTATAGGCGTGTATAGCTGCTGGTGTACGCCGATGATATTGATATCATTGGCCTCAACAACTGCGCGTTAGTATTGCTTTCTTCTGCATCAAATCAACAATCGTTGTACTCGCGATTTGCCTCCCACGTCACTGTTCACAGTCATAACTTCGAAGGAGAGATAACATCTGCCTCAAAATCCAACGCAGAATAACTCTCGCTAACGGGTGCTACTTTGGACTAAGTAGGCAATTAAAAAGTAAAGTCCTTTCTCGACGAACAAAAGTCAAACTCTACAAGTCAGTTATCATCCCCGTCCTGCTATATGGTGCAGAGGCATGGAGTCGGTGTTACGAGTTTTCGAAAGAAAGGTTCTGAGGAAGATTTATGGTTCTTTTAACATTGGCAAGGGCTAATATCGCAGTCGATGGAACGATGAGCTGTACAAGATATACGACGACATTGACATAATTTAGCGAATTAAGAGACAGCGGCTCTGTGAGTATTCGACGCAGTACCCGACGAAGGAAGCTGAAGAAAAGGAAGACGTCAACTCCGTTGGAAAGACCAGGTGGAGAAAGACCTGACTACACTTGAAATCTCCAATTGGCTATAACCTCGTAAGCGGTGTCTACGCCAATAACGAAGAAGAAGAAGATATATTTAAATGTATGTATGTATACTTCTGTGTTTTTATTTGAGGTTATTTAATACTAATAACATTTTTTATGAAAAAACTCTTGGCGGATGCGTGTGTCTCTTGAACTGATTTATTCAGGCTGTGAATAAAATATTGAGCATATAGTACACACAAACAGATATACTTCTTGTACATACATACATATATGGAAATAATCACACTCACATAAATTGTATAAAAATACTTGAAGAAAAGAAATCCTCTTAACTGTTCCTTCTAATTAAAGAGGCGATGACTATCTTATAAACGCATTTGGGCTTCATTAGATTTCAAAATTTCTATCGCGACATTCGCTGGAGCCTAGGAATGTACGTATGTATGAGGATGTATGTATATATGTACATATGTATGTGTGATTGTAATGTCGTGCAATCGTAGGAATATTCGGTATTGTGCCACAAGCGAACAGCACGTCACAAGTTACGTGGAAAAAATCCACACAAATCATTTGTTGGCTGGAGCTACCTGCAAGGCGTTGACAAGGACACGTTTCACCGCGTTTTCCACTTCAATGTTGCACGTAATATTACGTAACTTTTCAGCACACTAAACATACGTACAATGCATACAAAGCTACATACTAATGTGTGTATGTATGTGTGTATCTATAGTTGGAACTGTAGCATTTTCTGCTGGTTTGCTCTGTTCCAGCCATTATTGGATTATTGCCGCGTTGAAAGAACGCGCGCCATTATTTTTACGCTGTTGTCCGCGCGGTTGGGCAACAATTATGTTTATGTGTGTGTCTCTATGTTGGACGTGATAAATTCCTGCGACCAATAACTGCACAAAAAAAGGTCACTCCCGAAGGCACAACAACACAACGGCTCAATGCTACACATATTATGTAATGCGTGTGCGGTCACAATGCAACACGCAACAGCAGGATGACAACAACAACAACAACAACCAAACAGTAATATAAAAATAATACATTAAGTTACAGTTTTTCGTAGAGCCTGTCGCTGACCTGTTTGGTTTGACTTCGTTTTTATTGACCACCGACCGACATATAGTTAAAAAATTCAGGACATTCAGGTCACGCTCGAATTCGCCGGCATTCTCAGCGCTAGGCAATTGTTGCGCTCTTTATGCCGTCAAATGGATTTCGGGCGCGTCGCAATACAACGTAACGCCTCTAAGAAGCGTTTAGACAAAGATTGCGTTGTTTTGAGGCGTTCCAAGGAAGTGACCAAAAGAATGAGAGCAGGAAAAAAAGAACAAGGCCATGCATAGCAATGCAACACATGTGTATGTATGTACGTGTGCGTATAACAATTTTTTCATTATCATTTTTTCCCTCGAATGTCCCGCTAGCAATGAGGTCAGACGCAATTACCAAATTAACGCTGCCCACCCCGCAGAGCTGTAGCACTTACATACCTTTCGGAAGGTCTTGGTAATGCGTCGCGCAGCCTCATGCGGGTGCTTTGTAGGCATACACACATATAAGTATTTATTTTTTTCTTGCACCGCCTCGCATATTTTGCATGCGCTTATGCTAATGCTGCCGCTCGCATGCCAATTTCGTTACAATTTTTTGTTTGCTTTTTGTAATTTTTTGTAAGCGCGTGCGATTTTTTTTGTTTCAATTTTTTTTTTTGGTTTTTGAGCATTTTGCATACAGAGATCGCGCAGATTCTGCTCCCGCTGGTGTGCGATGATTTTTTGGTTATTTTAGCCGGGTCGAAGGTCAGCTTTTGCGGTTGCCCGGCATAGTTGCACTAATTTTTTGCACTCATTTATTTTTTATTTAGAGCACACGACCTATGGATGTCGGCGCTCGTTTCTCCATACATGCTTTTGTTTTGGTTTTTGCTTTATTTGTTTGTGGCGTTTTTGTTTATGGCGCGTGCAAAACTGTGTGTTGTTTTTTGTTTATTTCTTGACGTTAATTATTCCAGTGCGGAGGTTCGCACGCGTTTCATATTAGCGAGTTTTTTTTTGATTACAACAAAATAAAAGAACACATGTTCGAAGTTAACCCAGTTGACTTTAATGCGATTCTGGGCAATAATAATTTATACAATGTGTATATATAATATACATATTATATGCTATACACGTGTCAAAAAAATATAAAAAAATTAGGACCCTTTCAGAAAATATTTTACTTTTAGGTGAGCCGTTAATATATTTTTTAATTTTATGTAATTATTTTATAATAATTTCATCACAAGATGGTAATTCCTGAAATCGCTTCGGCAGTAAAATTTGTTTGAGATTTTACTATATATTCACATATTTAGGGGTTAAATCTTCACAGAATGCTTTTCATCCAGTAAAGTCTCTCATATCAGTTATTCCAATAATATGGCCTGAAGTAAAAATTTCAATACACCTACTAAAATTTATCACTACAAAGTAATATCTTTATATACAAAGGAGGCTCGATACAGTACAGACATATGTACGTCTCCTTAAAAATTTTTTAATAAATTACGATTTTTCTTAATCATAAATTCATTTTCCTGTGTGAGTTTGCAATGTGGGGCTCCTTGGGGGCGATAACCTCAACTAACTCAACTCAAGGTTAGATTATTATAGTATACCAATGAGCTAGACCAGTTTTGGTCCTTTGCGAAACCAGATGGAGCTCAGTTACTAAGTTTATGAGGAGTAGTCATCCTTTAGGATGCCTGCACTTTACGCGAATTTTAACAGATTAACATACTTTTTGGCCTCACTGTTGAGACCTTCTCAAGTGTATTATACCTTGGGGACTCCAGATGCTTAAAAGGCATGCTCCATTGTTTCCCTGATACCTTGCTCTATGTATTTCCTAGAGTCTTCCCCATCCGTCAGTCACCATCCTGAGGGAGTGTGTCGCCATTAGACAGTGACCAGTTAGTATTCCGTTCATGCTTCTACAGTCTCTTCTATCGAGTACTAACAGGAATTTTATGTACTTCCAATATACCGTTTTGTACATGACTTTTGCAGTTTTGTAGCTTGTACCATCGGGTTTTGATTTTCTTTACCAAGCCAATTGGCAGTGACTATGGCGGATGTGTCCAGTGCGTTGCCATTAAAGAGAGGTACTTCAGTTATTCATTCGCCAAATTGAGCCGATTTAGGCGGGTATTGTCACTTGCGAAGCGAATGAAAATTTTGGCGAGTTTCGCCGTGGCGAATTGTAAGTTGCGAATCTCTAACGAATTCGCCAGAAAATGGCGAACGAGTGGCGAAAATAAATTTCTGGTATTGCCACTGGCGAAAAAACGTCATTCGCTTCGCCATTAGTGTCAAAATTTGACGAATGTATTTTTTATTCGCTATTTGAAATGGAAAGGACGTAAGTAAATTTTGATCGTTATTTGAGCAAATGTAATTATTTAATTATATTTAACAAAACGATACTTCTAGAACAAAACGTACAACAACGCAACAATTTCAAAAATTGGTTGCGTTAATGGAAAATAATCCGGACGTCGCCAGAGGAATGGGGAATTTCGGATCGACGAAGAAAAGCAGGGCAGAGCAATGGGATCTGTTCGCTGCCGAACTCAATGCCATTGGTCCACCATTGCGAAACGGACGCGAGTGGAATAAGGTAAAAATTTAATTAATTTGTTTGGTTGAAGTTACTTATGTGTAGCATTTAGGTTTGGTTAGATTATAAACTGAAACTAAAAAAAAAATAGCGACAAACCGACGCGAAACTGTTGCCACAGGAGGAGGACCTTATGCTCAGCAAAGTTTATCTCCATTAGAGCAAAGTGTGGATGAGCTTCTTCACCTTCAGGCGGCTGTAAATCCTACAGGCTTAGCATATGGCTCTAATGAAGTGGAAACTGCGGAAAATAATAATGAAATTCAGCCAGAAGAGCGCACGACCGTGGAAACACAACGAGCCATGGATTTGGCATCGCAATCCTCAAGCAGCCGTCCTAGAATGACAGTAGAGGAACGTGAAGTCATTCGGATGAAAGCGTTGGAAAAGCAAGCCGAAGTGCAAGACATCCTTTCCAACAAAATTGCAAAAATGGAAAAAAAAGTTGATGAAATTGCAAGGTATGCAAGAAAAACTTATGAACTTAAACAGGAAGAAATTAAATTAATGAAAATGAAAGAAGAAAGGAAGAAGGAAGAATATTTAGAGAAAAAAAAAGACATAAAGAAAAGATGGAAATAAAACTACAAATTTTAAAATTAAAAATGCAAAAAAAATAGGGTGCTTGTAAATAGATTAAATTTAGTTTATAGTTTATTTCATAAGAATGTGATGAATTTTTTTTTATTTCATATTTTAACCATGTGATGAATTTATTTTTACTTTATTATTGTAAGTGACGGAATTGAATCTGTGATTTTTTTAAGAAAACATGTGATGAATTTATTTTTACTTTATTATTGTAAGTGACAGAATTGAATCTGTGATTTTTTTAATTTAATTTAAAAGCATGTAGTTTTTGTAATTTTTATATATTTATTATCTATGTAATATTGAATTTCAAAGTATTGAATAAAATAAAAGAATACAATATATTATTCACTGAAGTCGGTATAGTTTCATTTACATCAGAGCATCAGCAATTTGTCTTCTGCGGCGCTCTCCTGGTGAACCATTGCCATTTTCATTAATTGGTTCCAATGGTACAACGGCATCAAAGAAGGTTTCAGCCTCCTCCGGATCACCGATTCTAAATTTTTTACAAATGTTGTGCAAGGCGCAGCATATATTAATAACGGATGTTACTTTAGCAGGATCGTAGCGCATTTTTCTATCACTCAGAAGACATCTGAAACGGCATTTCAAAACTCCAATCGTACGTTCAACAACATTTCTCGCTTTCGCGTGCTTCTTATTAAAAATTGACTCCCTAGTTCCAGATTCTGCATGACGGAAAGGTGTTAATAAATAAGGGCTTAGTGGGTATCCGGAGTCACCTGCAAATGTATTATTGTTTTCAATATTCATATGTCAAGATTAAACTTGCGCAGTAGTCAAATATTGCGAATACCTAAATAAATAGAGTTCTGATCTCCATTTTGATGCGCTGCCTCTAAACATGCCTTTAGAGAACTATTGTTCCATACGAACGAATCGTGTGTAGAACCAGCATATCTAGCATCCACAAAACGGATATTCATATCATGATCACAAGCCTGTAATAAAAATATAACAAAATTTTTATACCAATTTTACTGTATTAAATTCATAAAAACTCACAATCATTGCATTTATGCTAAAAAATCCTTTTCTGTTTAGATAGAGGTGTTTGTTTGTGGTAGGAGCATAAATCGCAATATGGGTTCCATCGATGCAGCCTATTACATTTGGTATTCCCGATCTTGAATAAAATTTGCTCCTTGCCTGCTGCTTTTCTTCTTCACTAATATCTACGCTTATATGGGTACGACAAATTTCATTTTCCAAAATGGGTATGATCTCTTTTAAAATAAGGGAAACTGTTGGTTGAGCAAGTCCCAACTGAAATTCATTCCCTATAGCTTGTTGGTAACTGCCATGTGCAAAAAATCTGAGTGCGGCACACAATTTTAACATGGGCGTTATGGAAGACGACATCCGACAATGAAATTTGTCTTTGATTTTATCCAGCACATACATAAATGCGTCCTTGTTCAAGCGGAAATTCGCAACGAATCTACAAATACGTGTACATTGAACAAAAACTTCTTATTATTCATTATAATTGAACTGGATACATACACTGTGTTAGGTAGCTCTGTAGGATTAGAATTATCTCTAATAAAACGGCGCTGTCGAAGAAGATTAGTTCGCGTTTCCACATCGTAATTATCTTCAAAATACAGATCCGCGTTATTAAACATATTTTCAAATTTTAGTTGATATAATAAAAAAAATTTTAAGTATAAATGGCACAAATGTCAAATTCGGATGAACGCACTACTTTTTTCATGAATGGCAACGACGTATTTTAGCGAATACGTTCATTCGCCATTCACAATGCAAAATTGGGGTATGTTCGCTAAAGCGTTCGCTTCGCCAAATAAATTCGCTTCGCAAGTGACAATACCCGCCTTAACTGCTATTCGGCGTTGAAAGTGCCCAATAAATTGACATAGTACATGTTTGCTTCTTTTCATTGGAGGTGCTTTTAACGTGACGGGTACCAAACCCAGCGTTTAAATCTGGAGAGGGATATTTCGCTTTCTCACTTTAAAACAATTTCAAATATATTTATGTGTTTTGGCTACCCAGAGGATAGCTGGTCTAAGGCTGAAAGTCGTGAGCTGCTTGAGCCATAGGTAAAAAAATCGTTCCTGCCCACTCGGAAGTGAATGGCGCTCGGAGAATTGCGTAAACTTCTACAAAATCTCCAATTGGCGCTAAACAGCGAAATCGATGAACGACTGGTATGCTGTTGTACACTCGGCTATAACCGCGTAAGCGGTATCTACTTCAAAAAAAAGAGGAAGATGTGAGCCTCATATGAAGAAGAAGCATAATGTTCTCTGATTCAGCTGTTTCTTGGTCTTCAGAAACTTTGAGTTGCGCTTAAGCAGTGCCAAACACTGCAGTGTGGTGGTCTCACTGTTAAATTTTCTTGTGCAATATTTCATGCTTGACATATGTAAGTCACATCCTTTCGATGCTCCTACTATATCACCCTGTATCCTACTGCTTGAACCATAGGTAAAATAATCGTTGATCTACTATGGAACCCGAGATTCCAAAAGAACAAAAACTCACCCTAATGGGCATTTTCACACGAAACACTACACTTGGCGAAAACACACAACATCTTTCGTAAATAAATTCATTTATGCGAAATGTTCGAAATACGTAATAACCGCACGCGTTACCTCATATCAATGGCACGCAACAACAATTTTGGAGATCCAGACAGTGGGAGGTAGAACAACAACACATAGTTCCATACAAAAGTGTATGCAAAATAAGAAAAGCTAAACAAACGATATATTGAAAATCCATAAAATTAAAAGCGAAGGCGTCATCGCCAAATTCGCAGTGGCGCATCTTAATTATACTGGTATATATGTATTACATTATACTTATACATATACATATGTATGTATGTAATTTATTACAATGTGTGCGCATAACATTAGTGCATCTCCAATCTTTGAGAGAAGTCTTTTCTTGCTATAAAACTAAATCGAGGTTTCCTACTTTTTTTTAAAGAAAAACACAGAAACTTCACATTTAATGGGGAATGTTTATTATCATTCGAAAGAATTTTTTTGTGATTTATTTTTAAAAGATCATCTCCTTCAAATGTTGGCGGCTACGTCTCAGATGGTCCATTCATTGAGTCCAATTTACGATGACTCGTTCGGGCATTTTGACTTGTAGGTGAATGAACACGCTTGACGTTTTACTCCAAGGCCTGAATCGAAGCGGAATTGTCCACATAGATTTGAGACTCTATATTATCCGCGAAGGAAAAAGTCTAACGATGTGATATCACACGATCTTGGCGGCCAATCGACCGACCCAAAATTTGAAATTATCTGCTCACCGAAGTGTTCTCTCAATAAATCCATTGATTGATCTGATGCGAAGGAAGTGACGCTGTCTTGTTGAAACCAAATGTCACCGAGATCATGAGCATCAATTTCAGGTATAAAATAGTCGATTGTCATGACGTGATAATGGTCGCCATTGACGGTTATGTTTTTACCGGCATCATTTTTGAGGAATTATGGACCGATGATTCCACCGGCCCACAAAATAACACCAAACCGTTGTTGGTGGATGAAATGGCAACTCTTGAATCTCTTCAGTTTGCTCTTCGTCCCAACTGTGGCGATTTTGCTTGTTTTCATTTCCATTGAGCCACAAATGAGCCTCAGGTTGACCTAAATTTGGCTGGAAAACGTTGGATCTTCTTGTAACTTTTGAAGAGCGCAAAAAGTGAAGCGATGTCGCTTGGGAATCACGAACAGCTTCAGTTCTTGCACAAGCTGTATTTGGTACGCTTTCAATTTAAGATCTCGACGTAGAATGCGTCAAGTCGTTCCACACGTCAGTCTGAGCTGCTGCGAGCGGCGCCGAATCGACTCTCCACGGTCTTCAAGTACACTCGCAGCTACGGCTGTTATATTTGCTTCACTGTGTGCTGGACGTGGTCTACGGTATTGTACGGCTTAACTTTCTTCAGTCTGCTCTTTCGAAGATATTCCAATGTAGTCCCTTAACTATCTACATCAATGTCCCTCCCTAACAATAGTTGAGCAGTGCGTATTTCTATTTGTAATTCGAATTCCTTAATGTTATCCGTTGAGCGATGAAGTAAACAAAATCATTTATCCACCGCCATTACCACCAACACCACCAGAAGGAATTCGAACATCAGCAAGCGAATGAAAAATGAAATAAATTCAACAAAAAAAGAAGACGAGCGTTGAATGTTTATGTGCGGAGGCGTTGTATGCAATATTTGCGGATCATGACCAAATCCCCACTTGGCTTCAATTGCGCGCCGATGACGTGCGATCAGGTGTTGGTGTTGGTGATGCGGAATGCTTTTGCTGTTGTGACCTAACAAACAAGTGTATTTGAAAATAACAAGTTCACACATGTGAGCAAGTAAAAATACGCCGCTTCCTGGGAGCCGTAGCCGTCCTCTTCATTCATGCCGGCACCACGATTGGGCGTGCTAAAGCGCTTTCCACCATATATACTTATGCATATATGTTACTACACACTCGGGTGGTTGCGAGGTGTGTATTTATGTGTATGTGATATCACAGCTGTGGAATTCTTCAATTGGGCATTGGCGCATCGCCCAAACAAATATGGAAAGATCAGTAGCGCGTACAATAACAACAGCCAACAATTGGTACGAAAATAGCCAACTAAAAATATCCATGTTGGTGCAAAATTTAATGTGCGATAGGCAAAATAAGACAAATAAAATACTCCACAATGACGTCAATGGATTTTGGAAGGGAATGCGTGCGTTTTCTCGAATTGCTGTGGGTTAGTGGTACGAATGATGTGTTTGAAGATCAGGGAAGACGATGGCAAAACTCTGAGGGTTAGCTGTGAAGTTCACAGCACACGTGCTTATTTAAGTCTTTGGTGAAAATTAGTTCAGAAATACTGGCACTTTTAGTTACCACTAAGGAATCTAAGAAGTAGAAGCTTGGAAGAGAAGATATGTAGGAAGTTGATTTAGTGACGAAATACTCTATATAGTCGATTGAAAACGCCAAGCGCTGCTACATCCTTTTTTAGCTAATCCAGGGTCCCTTCTGAGAGCTTTTCGGCTTCCTGAAAAGCCAACTCAGTGAAAGTAACGTTCAGCTTTATCGTTCTTTAGCTTATTATATATAAATCAAGGGACTAGTTCGCGTTTATACAGACAGACAGAGTCTCCGCGTGTTACAAACTCAGTGGCAAACTTAATACTTATATACCTGTTGAGGGTATAATTGTGAACTATCGAGGAAGAGACCACCATTTACCACTTTTATTATTTCAATCAGAAGAGTTATTAATAATTTTAAAAAATTTAGACTGTGGTAGCTGTGGGAGCCTATTTTAAGAGGATCTTAACATCTTGTACAGGGTTTGCTCGGAAAATAATAGGATTGAGGCGATTTAAAAAAATGTATTGAAATAATCGACACAAATCTTTAAAAACTTTCCAAATAGGCTCTTTTTACGCCGAAGCAGTGCTGCCAGCGCGATTTTCAAGCATTGAAGGCGCCACGGAAGGCATTCTCCGGAATAGCCTTGAGAGCCGAGGTTCATGCCGCTTGGATCCCCACTGTCGTCTCAAAATGCTTGGAGGATTGCCTCTTTTTCTCGGGATCATACTCAAAGATCCATGACTCGTCATTACTCCTCGTGATTGCGTTATTCAAAAATTGGGGGTTACTTTCACACGTGCTCAAATTTTCTTGGCACACTTCCACTCGCCGCAATTTCTGGTCGTCAGTGAGCACTTTTGGGACCATCTTCGCGCACACCTTGCGGATGTTCAAGTACTCTGTCACAATGTCATGAACTACAGAGTGTGATAAATTTAACATCTGGGCAATTAATCGAATAATTAGTGGACGGTCTGAGTTCAAAACTTTGCGCACACGAGTCACATTGTCGTTGTTTGTTGAAGTCGCAAGTTTTCCAGCACGGTCTTTATTAGCAACCTCTTCCCGGCCCTCCAAAAAGGCCTGGTGCCACCGAAACACACCACTTCTTGGTAAAGCAACAACTGGGCCTGCTTGATCATATCAAGCGCAATCGTAGATTTACCGCTTTTCACATAGAATTTAATCGCGTACCTCTGGTCTAACGAACGCTGCATTTTCGGCTTCTACCACTCACAGAAACACGTCGCGCGAAAATGTTTATCGTGACTCTCCAGGTGTTCGGAGACAACTGACCAGCCGCTCGATTGTTAGCTAGGAACGCCCTCTACCGTATCTAGTCGGTGCGCGCACGCTCCGAAGTACAGACGCGGCGGAAAAAAATCTGTTCTGTTACTTTCCGGACAAACCCTATGTTTTGTGGATAAATCGTCACATAAAAAATGTATTAATCGTTCGAAACAGTAGAAAAGTTTTCGCAAGCAAATTCTATAGAAAAGAGAGTGGTGAACCGAACATACATATGTATATCTGGCATGGAGAGTGGTGAATCGAACGCAGTTTTGGAATAAGTCGCTTAGACTGGTATAATAAAAGAAAGATATAATAGAACGAGCTAAGTCTCTTCAACTGCTTTTTTAAACTTAACTGGAAACCTTTGTTAATGCTCCCAAATGTAAACTCTTTCAGAGGGTAAGACTTAAACAAAGCGGTCAGAGAAAAAGCGAATCGAGCACAGTAAGAATAACTTACGTACCTTAAACCGCTAATAAAAGTACGTGAAATAATTCATATTATTGCGAAAGGGAAGATGTATGTAAATAAAATTGAATGAAAATACGAAAGTGAGTAATTGGCTTTTTTACGAACAATGTTACGTGACAGACACACGTGCGACCGCAGAAAAAGAAGAAGACACTGCCGCTAAGCAGCAAGCGTGAGGCTCCAATTCGACTGAGCTGTTAATAAGATTGAATTGTAGTGAAGATTACAAAGCCGTATGCGGGGTGGAAGGTGTTAAAAATGACAGCGAATTTATGACGATAATCGCCTGTCGATGTGTGGAGCGGAAAAGAAGCAACAAAATGGGGCGAAACCGCAATTCGGAACGCAGTGGGGCTCGTCACAAATTAAGCATCATTAGGGCGCGAATCGGCTGCCATCAACAACGAGCGGAGATAACTTTTTTAAGATGCAGCGATTAAATATAACTCTACCGATTATGGACGTGTGTGTGTTACGCGTACAACAAAGTGAAGAGGACTTGAAAATTAACAAATAAAATAAAAAAAATGCAACACTGCGAACTAAGCTGTTGAGGCGTGCAACTGTTGGTTGCTGCGATGGCAAATCACCAACGGATGCCAAAGTGGCTGTAAGAATTTGTGGAGAAACGTTTGGATGCGCAGTTGAAGGGCACATTCTGGCCGATTGTCCGGGGCTAACATCAGATGACCTCCAAATAGCGCGCACCGGAATTAAAAATTAAGAAAAATCCTTTGAATGCGCTGACGATAAGTCACGATTTCGTGTCACAACAATAACTACAACCACCAGTCGAGCAGGTGTTCCGCCACTTAACGAAATACATATGTGTGCAGCAAGCGAAATCAAGCGTCTAGTAAGAAAAACTCAATACACTTAGTTGCAATTATACAAGTAAACCAACGTCAGGGCTGCCAAGGCAGTTGTAAACGCCGCGCCTAAACTCCCCAAACCGCTCCAACTGTCGGCGCACGAATCATACACTTGAAACGCAAAACAAAATTGGCAAACTTGTTTGCGCGCACGTTGCAGGAGCCACGGGTGCCAGTCGGCTGCACTCACCAGCCAGCAGCCGCCAGCCAGCAGCCGACGCGCATGCGTACTCACGTCGCACGGCTAATGCGTGTAAATGGCCAAGTAATAAGAAAGCGAAAACAGCCATGAGGCTGCCGATTTTAATCTTAATCCGAAGCTGATTCGTTCACGCTCTTGCTTTTGTTGCTGTAACAGCTGCCGGCGATTCAGCGATTCAGCGATTCACCATATTTTCTGTTTTTCCACGAATTGCCGCATCAATTGCCCGCCTGACATACTGCACGCACGATAAGCTTCTCTGCGTCGTCAACGGATGGCTGCGCGTGAGCCAAAAGTGGGGTAATGGGGGAGAAGAACCTGTATCTGTGTCGCCCCAGTGACGGCAGCAGGTTGTGTCCAAGTGTTGTGCGCACGCGCATCCCGGTGACTTATGTGCTGTGTGCGGCTGCCGGCTGGGCCTGGCATTGTAGTGGCTTCCACAAAAATAAAATAAATAATTGCACTTGGGGCTCTCTGTCTGTCTGCGTTTTTGTTGAGCACAATGCTTAAGTGAAATTAAAAAAAAACATAAAAAAAACAATAAAAAAGCGAATGCAATGTATTCATGCGCGTCCTTAAGCCGCTTTAACCACTTTAGCGCGCCGTCGCGCTTATATGCATCACGCGCAAATACTTTCGTTAATTTCTTCGTTTTCAACAAAAGGCCGCCGCTTGACGAGACCGCCTCGACAATTATTTAATGTCGTCAGTGCGAAACAAACAACATGTTTCCGCGAAACGAGTCAAATCGAATTATATCACATCAAATTGAGTCGCGTCATTTCGTTGACACAAAAAACATGCGAGCAAATCGCTTCACATAATAATTTGCTGCCGCCGTCTATGCTTATACCCTACATGATGATGCATGTTACAAAGTTTGTAAAGAAAATATAGAAGTCAAATTGTATGTGATGAAAAAGTTGCCTTTAGTCAAGAAACGAATTTTGAGTTTTTGTCCATTCATTTATCACTTCGCAGCCACTCAGGACTCAGACTATATCTGACTTTAATCAAAAAGAAAAACATGAAATATCGAAACTGAGAAGTACTGGAGAAATATATTATAATTTCATAAGATTTTCAAATTTGTCTTAATTACATATTTTGTTCTTCTTTAGCACTATAACCATGGATCGGTATGGACCGAGAACCCAAAACTTCCCCAGTTACCTAAGTATGTCCTTTTCGAGGTCACGCTAGTAGTATATCCACAGTGCTGACAGGTTGCTACGCACTTGGTCCTTCCGACATGAGCGTGAGCGGTCTTGCTTCCATTCTGCAGCCATGGAAGTCAAATGAAAGAAACTTTTCGCTGGAGCTTCATTTTCCATGCGAACGACATGGCCTAACCGGCGTGTTCGTTGGATTTGTTTATACATGCGCTTAACTATATCCATCTCGCCGTAGATCTCATTTAGTTCCTGGTTACAACTTCTGCGATATCCATCGCCTATGCAGACGCCTCTAAAGACCTTGCGGAAAACAGTTCTGTAGAATGCTGCAGGTGCTTTCTCATCACGGTTCGTCATCGTCCATGTGTCTGTGTCTTATAATAAGACGGAAACGACTTATAGAGTGTAATTTTTGTTCATCGAGAGAGGTAACCTCTTCTCATTTTCATACCGATCCCAAAGTAGCACCTGTTGTCAAGAGTTATTCAGTGCTCGATCACCAAGTGGAACTGGTGCTGGTTCCGAGATATACAAAATGATTCACTTTTTCAAATTTATAACTGCAAGGAAATTTTGTGCGCGACCTCCAGGTAACTTTGTCTTGCTCTTGTTCACCATAATACCAACCTTTTTCGTTTTATTTTCTATCCTGCAAAAGGCTACGTTGACGGCTCTGTTTTAAGGGCCTACGATGTCAATATCATCTGCTTCCTACATTTTATATTTAGAGTTGACCTATCCCAACATTATATTGAGAAAGACGTTTCAGAAAGAATCACCTTGAGGAAAACCTCGTCTGGTATCGAAAGGGCTCGGAGAGGTTTCTCCCGATTTTTACGCAGCTGATGATTGATTTCAACGTCTTTCAGCATGACCGTTTGATTTTTGTCAATTATATACGCTATTAATAAAATCTATCCAAGAATAAAAAAAGGAAGAACTGAACTAAGTGTCCTAAGTGTAGATCGTTTTCTTTTTTATTTCAAAAATTTCGAAAGTTTCGAAATTTACAACTTTCAAGATGTCAAGTTTGAACTGATTCCACTAACGATCGACACTGTGTCTGAGAAATGCCTTATTTCTTATTGTCGTGAAGGGTATAAGTGTATAAAGAAATCGAAGAGTGAAGATGGCATTTCATTGTATCGCTTCACGTGTCTGCCATGTTCATTAGTCGCATGAAATTGTCAATACTTGTAATGTTGTTGCCTTTAACTGCTATTTTAATTCCACTTTTCGAATTTATATACAATTTTTTCTTTTTTATTTTTAGTTAAATTCATACTTATTTCAGCACATCCTCTCACACACCCTCTCGAACATACATACATACATTAATTCGTGCTTATTTATAGGCCACGCGAACAATTTAGCGGAACAGACTCACTCGGCGGAATTAGCCGCGCCGCCACTGCTGTTGGGGGCCACTGTTTTATGGCTGCTATGACGGCATACGCTGCCTCTTGCTTTTGTTGGCGTTGTGGCAATGCGCGTAAATGGATTCGTCATGCTCATGTGACTGAAGTAAATCAGCAGGAAAAAACAAAATATGAACAACAAAAATATCGAAACTAAAAAAATGCAGACACAAAAGTACAAAAATAAATTACAAAACGAAAAAGTACACAACTAAAAGCGGCAAAAAAGTAGAAAATGCCCAACAAAAAGTGATGCAGATGAGTGAACGAATGAATAAACAAACACCCAACGCGCCAATTATGGGCAGACACTCGGCAATGGCCAAATGCCAAATATTGTTTGCAGAAACTAGCAAATGGAAAGTTAGACGTCATCGAATGTGGTTAAAAGAAAATAAAATAACGAAAAAAATTAAAGAAATACAATTAAAAAACAAAAGTGTGGCGCAAATGACTCGGACAGGTTTATGGCCAGTTTATGATGCATCCCACATTTGGCGAAAAAAACGCTTTTCGTTCATTTCTCAGTGTTAAATAGGGTTCTTGATACTTTAGTATGCCCACAAATATTTCTTAATTCAAAGGAGGTTTTGAAATATTTGCAGCCACAGAAGTTTGAAAAAGGGGACTAAAAGTTGCCACCAGTCCCTTTAAAAATCAAGGTTATCCGGAAAAATATGTTATGGATATAAGCAAGATATATATACATTGTGACGAAAAAATACCCGGAAATCGTAAATTTTATTTAATTATTCATCAATATTAAAGTAATCTCCACTCGATGTAATACACTTATTCCAGCGACCTGTTTACGATACTCTTTTTGAAAAAAGTTCAGTTTTATCGGGACGAGTCGATAAAGATCGCGTTTCATTTCAAAAATATCGACCAAAATCATTCGAACGGACTCACGAGAATATGTCAAGCTCTCTTGCCATCTCTTTAACACTAGCCTGACAATTTTCAAGCACTATATCCTTCACTTCTTTAAAATTTATACAAATTCTTTGTTCGATGTTTTTATCCCTTGTAAAAATCGGAACGCATTAGTGAGGTGTACCGACTTACGTAGAAGCTGTAAACAAACTAACTGACGGATCGCGTTCATGTTTGGCATAGTAATTAAGGACAGTCCTACCAATTTAGCAAAATACACGCTTTTGAAATATAATTTACCCGGGGAATTAAAGTATATTCTATTTATCACTTGAATACTTGTTATCGTTGCTTTTGAGAATCGAGAATGGTTTGTAGTTAATGGTATATATAATAATTTGCTTGGGCGAAGTCATCGGCGATTTTCGAAAGATAGCATCTTATCTTACCTACATAATAAGAAGATTTACGAGGCAAGAATGTTGAAAAATAACTCATTAAATCTGATTGCCTATTTTTCGAATTGTCGGTTTTTACTAGCCAAACCTTTATTAAGCTGGGTCATTTTCGGACAATGCTATCACATCTGTTGTTTGAAGCGGTCCAGAATGGTTAAAGGATTACTTCAGTCGTTGGATCTCCCTCTCTTTTTGTATCGCGAAGTATTGTGCTGTTAAGGTGTTGTCAGTGATATCTTAGTAGGAACTACTTCGAAGAAAGATATTAAGAAGAACTATCAGTTTATTAGGTACGTAACAAACTCATATCTCAAGTATCTCAAAATTCATTTCTCGAAATTTGAAGTGTTTTGAACAATAATTTGAAAGAGCTTCGAGCTGTTTGGAGTTTTTACAAATTCTAGAAGGCGAAGCGAAAGAAATGACTATTCATACATATATTATCCAATATTCAGAAAGTAGTCAAAACGCAAAAATATTTTAAATATTCATCAGCAGGTGGAAGGCAATTACAACTTCTTTCAGATCAAATCAATATGTATTCATTGTAATGGACGCAAAACCAAACCAAATATTATGAAGGTTAGGCCTGTCTAGAGCCTTCAAACAAGCTTGTATCATTGACAATATATACTCAGAGTAAGGAAACAGGCTGGTTAGGAAACGAGTTTGATCTCCGTTGACTTCTTGCGGCATAGCGCTGGACTTCGTGTGAACTTAGCAACGCCCTAGTACAGAACGCAGGGTATGGTTCATTTAGCCGTAATAGTAGGAGTTCTTACAGGTCATTGTCTGATAGGCGATGCATGTAATAAGGCTGAAAATTTTGTTGAACATTAACTGCCAAAGTTAGATGGAACAAATTGAGGTGGATTGATCCAGGCACTTTCTCCTCCATTACCCAGCTTTTGCAAGACTGAGGTTGAAACAGCTCGTCAGTATATCTTCGGCGTATCTAGGAAAATAGGCAGAATAGATATCAGCCGCATCAGCAAATTTGTGGCAAGCGCAAAGCGTTTTATAGACTTTTGAGAACGTTTTCGATCAACATATTTAGATATCACTATGTACTGGCGACCTTTTAATCTAACCTAGCTTAAGGGACCAAGGAACGAATATCTCTACTCCTTAAGGGGTTGCATGGGTTTCCTCGGGTAAAAAACAGCATTTTTTCAATATTTTTTTCTCATGTAAAAATGAGATTTCATTATGATTTGTTATTATTACAAACTTAAAAATTAAAAAAGATATTCTGAAATTTTTGGAAAAAAAATATTATAAACTCGGCCATTGCAACGCCATTTGCGGAGACCCCTCGAAAAAAAGAAGCGCCCGCGTTGGCAGGATCATCTAAAATAAAAAAAATCGTATTTTAGTCAAAACCTTAACTTAAAACTTGGACAAAGTAAAAAAAAATAGGGGAAATTGGATTTTGGCAAAAAAATTGGATTTGGATTTTCAAAAAAATGAAAATTTCAGTGAAAATTTTGCGATATTTTGCTTTCAAACAGTTGTAATCGAAAAAAAGTCCATCTTCCAAATCTTTAAGAATTGTATCTCAAAGAGCTGTGGAAAATTTCATGAAGATCGGTTGAGTAGTTTCGAGTAATCTTGCCAACCGACTTCGAAAAACAGTTTTGAGAAAAACGTGTTTAAAGACGGCGCACTTAGCCTAGCTAGCCTCCAGTGCACAAGTTCTCAAGGCTTATCTCCCAAACTATTTATTACTCGGATCAACTTGAAAAATTATGACAATTTTAAACAAACAAATATAATATATAAATATATGAGATTGAGGCAAAAATAATTTGTTTTTTTTTTTTATTTGAAAATCCTGGGAAGGCCTAACATATGCCATATTATCTATTAACTTCTTGTCATACAAGATTACTTACTCTTTAATTTCAATCAAATTCATTAAATAATTGAAAGGTTACCTGGGCACCGAATCCGATTAAGCGACACAGTTATTTGCAACAAATCCGGTTGATAAATAAATGAGGCATGAAACCGTGTCTGCCACGACTCCACAAGACTTAACCGGTTTCATGGATTTGTTATGCAACAAAGGCGCCACAGGTGGTTAAATGACAATTAATTAATCATGATGAAAACATAAAAAATTAACGGCAAAAACTCGCAAATTCTGCACAAAAAAATCAACAAATTCATTGTCGGTACAGATAAAGAGCGCCAGCATCCTTCAAACGGGTAAGCTATGATTTTAGGCAGCAACAATAACAACTGACCACCATTGATTTGCATATGTTATCTATGCGTACAGCTGTTTTGCTATGCAAATCACCGGTATAATGCTAATCGAACAATTACGTGACCACAAGGGGTTGGTCAAGCAGACAACGGCGGGATTTCATTTCCAATCCAATGGGTTCTGAGCTTATACAGCATCATTTTTTGCTATTGCAGTTTTTCATAATGGTCGACTTCAGCGTCAATATGCTGACTTTTTTATCAAAGGAAATAAAGGCAGCTTCATTCCATTAGAACAAGTCGGTTTCGAGTTTCCAATGGCAAATAATGCCTGCGTTCGCGTTTAGGTGCGAATAATGGAGTTAGCGCGGGCCAATGAATGAGATCTGATGCATGCACATAAATAAGTACGCAGTTGTGTGTAAAATGTATAACATAACGACCAACGGTGGACCAGAGAGATGAACACTTTTACTGATGTTGCTGATGGCGCACCACTGCGCTTGCGTGCTTTGGCTGTTGGTTTGTCTGGCGACTGGAGATGTCGATCGACGGAAATGTCTGCGCGTGCCCCAACCGCTTGCGCCCGCTTTTGATGCATACTGGATATGTACATATGTGGTTTGGCGTTTCAACTCGTATTGCGCCAACTTCTATTCGTTATCGTTGGGTTACGCGCAGAGCCGGCACATGTCATGCGTGACTGTTGTTATTCATCAAACAAACATGCGACCAACAATTTGCAGTTGCGTCCCGTATACGTTTTTCAAACCTAGTCTACTTTTCAAACCACTCGTACTTTCGTTGAATGCCTTTTTTGTGTTTAGTAACAGTGCCTGTAGCCGATATGAAGTCGTGTGTATTACCGCGATCACACAGTCGTCTCGTGCTGTACTAATTTAGATATGTTTGTATGTATTGACTTAATATGAGTTGCCAACATGGACCAAAATCGATATTTCGTGGTAAAAAAATTTCACTGAGGTATTAACCTGTAGTAGGTTAGGTTAGAATATTGAGATGATCCTAACACCAAAGTAAAAGTACGATTCCACTTGGACAGTTGAGAACGCTGATATTCTAAGCTTCTCAGAACTTCTAGATATGTATCTCCATATAGATCGAAGAAAAGTTTAGAGGTCACCAGAAATTTGTTAGGGCGGCTAATAACAATGCCAGTAACTTCTCACGTACGCCGAAGCTGTGTCTACCTAGACGTTCCAATCTCAGTCAGTGCTTAGATGATTCCACCGCGTTTTTTTCCATACAGTTTTGGTAATCTTCTTCAGATACTATATATGTAGCCTCCCCACACGTGAGACTATTGAACTGTGTACAGTCAGAACACCTACTATTACGACAATTCGAACTTAAGAGCAAGTAGTTCAGAGGACCAATACTTGCTAAACTCACGGAATGTTCATACGTCCAAACTAGACCTCAGAAGAGACAGCGGAATACGGCCTCCCAATCTAACGTTATTCCCTGACTCTTTGTTTGTTAAGAAGATATTTTAGGCCATCTCTTTCTTCATCACGAAACCTAAATTTTACAGGGTTTGTCCGGAAGGTAATAGGACTGAGTAGATTTGAAAAAAATTATTGAACCAATCGTTACAATTCTTTAAAAACTTTCAAAATAAGCTCCTTCTGCCTCGATGCAGCGCTGCCAGCGTGATTTCCAAGCATTGAAGTAGTCACGGAAGGCTTTCTCTGGATTATCCTTGAGAGCCGAGGTGCATTTTCAGGCAAGGAAACAAAAAAGTGCGGGGGCTGTAGGGCGGCTGCGGAAGCGTTGGGATGTCGGCCTTGGTTAGATAGCTGTTCACAAAAAAAGCGGTGAGCCGTGGCGTTGTCGTGGTGCAAATACCCATCGGCTGCGATGTCTTGTAGGACCCGATTGACCCTTCGTTTGAGTCTCTTGAGGACTCCCACGTAAAACTTGGCGTTGCGGGTTAACTAGGAGAAATAAATTCGTTTTGGACGATACCTTTGATTTCAAAGAAGACAATGAGCATCGTTTTCACTTTGGATTTGCTCATTCTTCCAGTCTAGTTAAGCCTGCTTGATCATATCAAACGTCTTTATCCCAGATTTACCGAGTTCCACACAGAATTTAATCGTATCTCTGCTCTAACGAACGCTGGATTTTTGTTTGCCACTCACAAAACACGTCGGCGAAATGTTTGTCCTAACTTCAGGTGCTTGGGACAACTGACAGCCGTCGCTGTAGAACGCCCTCTCAATCCAGTCGGTGCGCGAAGTTCGTCACGCGAAACCTCAACCGGTTTCGACTACATTAAAGTCAACTTTGACTTGGAAAGCCTCAGAAAGTCTAAGTCCTGATCTTTCCATTTGCTATTTTGGACTTGTAGACTTCCTAATAACGAATTCAAAGGCATTTGTGCAACCTAGTACTAGCCTACCACGTTAGTCGCTGGACTACTGTTAAATGTTTTATTTGCGTTCTGAATGGTTGACGGCTTATTTGCGTGCCGAGGCTCCAATCGCAGTCAATTTCATTCGCTTCTCGTCTCTTTATGCAGGCTCCTGCAAGTCAAACACACCCATACATACACATATATAAACACGTGCGGTTGCGTTTGACTTCAGATTTCCAGGAATCGGTGTTCGTGATGTTGATTTTGTTGATTTTGTCGTTTTCGCTTTTGTTTGTACATTCTTGTTGTTTGTTTGACAAACTGACTGCTGTCGCAACAACAACAACAACTAGCCGCATTGAGTAGCTTCTCTGGTGGTCACAAGATGCTCGGACGTCAACATAGCTACACCTAAGTATGTATGTGTGTGTATATTTGTGTTTGGTTGGTCGGTCAGTAGGAGTATCGCTTCAATCAGTGCAAAGATTTCATAACCCATAGCCGTAAAGGGTCCACACCATGATTTTCTTGGTGTTGACTTTGCTGTGCTCTTTTTTATTTAATGTGGAATGACGGTTGCTTGTTCTTCTGGAATGGTAGCTCAAGCGATGTTTACAATTTGATGGCATGTTGTTGTTTTTTTCTGGAAAAGGATGTGTACAGTTGAATATATTAAATGTAAGAATATAGGGTGTAAGCGTTAATTTTTGTTGTGTTTAATGAAGTTGTGGGGTATTTGCTCTCCAAAATTATCATCTTCTCCATAGTTTCTATCACTTCCTATGCATCAGTCAGCCGGTTCCATGGAAAACTTTTAAAACTCATCCGATTTGATATATCTGCGTTAGCAAGAGTTGAGCTACATTTTATTTTATTGTCATCCCCGATCCGTCTCTGGATCACCTTTTTCATTTAGCCACATGTAGTCTTTATGTAGTAAGAAGCTCATGATGTCAAAGAATGAGCAAATCCAAAGTGAAAACGATGCTCATTATCTTTTTTGATATCAAAGGCATCGTCTACCATGAATTTGTTCCCCCTGGACAAACCGTCAACGACAAGTTTTACGTGGAAGTCCTTAAGAGACTCAAACGAAGGATCAATCGGGTCCGACAAGACATCGCAGTCGCTCCGGCTCACACCGCCTTTCTTGTGAACAACTACCTAACAAAGGCCGGCATCGCAATACTCTGGGCTGTAGGGCATGGCCAGTCGCCAATGGGAGATTCCAAGTGTAGCCAGGTCCTTTTCCCCAGGTCTTTCCAGCGGAGTGGAGATCTTCCTCTTCCTCTGTTACCCCCGGCGGGTACTGCGTCAAAAACTCTCGTAGCTGGAGTGTTAGTACCAAAGAAGAAACCAAGTATATTCGATATCGAGGCCAATACTCTAGACCAAGTTGAATAAAAAGTTTTTTCTCGGGAAATATTTTAATTATTTTATCTTTCCTAATATCATACAAATCGCATTAATCAATTACAACTTTGGAGCGAAGGATTGAGATTAATAAAAAACTTGTTCACCAATTTTTGTTCAAAGACTTCACGAAGACTTTCAATACCTGATCATTCAAGATGATAATCGCCCCTGTTGTGAAGCCAGAAGGACTCCTACAATCATATCTTATACATAAGTCAACAAAGCATCTTGGAGCTGATTCAAACTTTTTTTGTCGTCGTCTTCCTATTCGCAGCATCTCACATAGAGGTCTGAAAGACAGTTCGATAAACCTTGATTTCGCAAAGACTGCACAAACACGAAGAAAATGTTTATATGTTGCTACCTCGACTTCTTCCGAAGATTCTTTACCTTGCCTCATGGACAACGATAGGCTAAGTTGACTAGTCAGACCCCTTACAACTAAGAAAGGCTAACCTTACTGACAACGAAAATCATACTAGACCTTTTGCGATTCAATTTGAGCCAAAACTATCCTAGTTACCTGAAGAAGTTTGAAGTTATTGATTTTATAATCAAGAAATTTTTGGATGCTTTCAGAATTAAATTATTTTTAAATTAATTAAACCTAAAAATTTCAATTTTTCAAATGATGTTCTCATTGACATATGATAAATTATTTTCCCAAAGGAAGTGTTAGATTCATATGAATATCTAAAAGGATACTTCATTCGAAGAAATAAAATGCTAGTAAATACTCATTAATTTGGTGTCAGACAAATTTTCGGCATGATTAATTCTGCTGGTAAATTTCGTTGTCACTGTCGCCAATGTCCTAATGGTCCCAACATACAAGAATGTCTCGGCTACTTAACTTATCAGCTACCATCTTTATAAACTGATGAATCACCTACAATTAACGAACGCCAAATCCTTGCCATACTTACGAAGAGCAAATCCTTTAAAAATAAATGTAAATAGAGGAAACAAGTGCAAACAGTCGGTAAGAGCCCACCCAGCTATTGAGTTGAGCAAACATAAGTAATGCGGATCGACGGCAATACATTCTATAAAAAATAATAAAAATATAATAACAATGAGTAAGGAAAACAAAAGCAGTGTGATCGCTACCGTGTCAACGGCATTCGTTCGATCTGCACGATCCACACAGTGCGTTCCTTTGTCTGTCACGCGTACACTTCAACAGAGGCGACGCTGTCAAATATTTGAACAAGTGTCAGAGCCCTTAGAACACCTCCAGCAGTGGCTATTTGCATGAGTCTTTTAAGCGGTTTGACTTGAAAGTTGTGTAAACACCGAAGTACGTGTGCTGGCTGGCACGACGAAGTGGCAAGCGAGCTAGTGACCGAACCAAAGCCAATTTTGTCTGACCGTCTGGAGTGAGACTGGATGCGCTACGTAAATATTTATCTAAGAAATCATAGTAGCTGCTTTGAAATTAGTTTTTAACAGAAACTTAAGGAAGTTGAGGCTTGTGAGCGTGCGTGTCAGCATGTGCACTCACTTCAGTGAAAACAATCAATCCGCCTAATTGCAAAGGGTACTAAAGAAGTGAAGAAAATAATTGTGTGTATAAAATTTTAACCCTGGCAGGAAAGTCATTTGCTAAAATGGGGTATAACTGTCTGTGGCATAGATATATTCATGGTTTTAGTAGAGATCTCTTTAATTCTTTTCGAATATTAAAACAAAACTTATTTAATCATCTGAACAAGATTTACGTGGGTTTATTAAGATTTTGGTCCCACCGTACTATGGTGCCGCCATCCCAGGAAAAATTGGTTACCCTGTACCACACTTGAAAATTTCAGCCGAATCGGGTTTGTAGTTCTATCTTAACCACGTGTAAAAGAGATTGTGTTCGCGGATTTTGAACAAATTAAAAAAGCAATATAGATCGGCATGTTTGATTCTTGAAACTGCTGCCACAGAGGATAACATGATAAAAGTTATGATCTCGTATTAAAATACTATCGAAGGAACACACACGATGTGGAGATACTGCCTGAAATATTGGGTATAAGAAAGGATTTGTAACGCTACATAACCGGCGAAACTTTTTTAAAGAAGATCGTACTGTTCTAACGGCCGGAAGACCTTTTATTTGAAATGGCAACAGTATTATATTATTTTCGCTAGTTGGCACTGAAAGCGCATAGTTCTAGTTTTATTCGTCGCATCGGGTCATGCTATACCTTTTTGGAAAGCTCATTTCACGCGCTAACACGTGTTTGATTGATTGTCGTTTCCTTTAAGTCGTTCGTGAGTTATAGCGTCGCAAACATGGAGCAAAATAAAGAGAAAATACGGCATATTTTACAGTACTACTACGATAAAGGTAAAAATATATCTCAAGCCGCCAATAAAATTTGTGCAGTTTATGGACCCGATACAGTTTCCATTTCCACCGCACAACGATGGTTTCAACGTTTTCGTTCTGGTGTAGAGGTGGTCGAAGATGCGCCACGCTCCGGAAGGCCTGTCGTCGAAAATTGCGATAAAATCGCTGAATTGGTCGAAAAGACCGGCATAGTAGTCATCAAACCGTTATAAATCATTTGAAGAAGCTTGGAGTCACTAAAAAGCTCGATGTATGGGTGCCACACGAATTGATTCAATAAAAATACCGCAAGACTTTTTTGACATTGATTATATCAAACTAATTTGCTGACAACGATTTGCAGTGAAAACGTTCACTTTTGGTAAAATAAAAAGTGCTTTTCCAACATGAAAAGGCATCAGCTCACTGCATCGCCGTCGCTACGGCCACATTGTTTAGACTAAAAGCTGTTGTCTCATCCACCATATTCCCGACATTTGACTCCATGCGACTTCTATTTATTTTAATTCGTTCTTCCTTTGAAAGCTAAATAATATCATAATGAAACTTAATTTTTTATAAGAAATCCTGGAAGTCCTTAAAAGTAGAGTAGATATCTCTATTTGACAGCGGCTGCTCGCTTTTGACATTTATTATGACCCTATTCAGGGTCCAGGGTCTCATTAAGCAAGAGTGCCCAATTGCTAGAAGGAAGACAAAGTAAAGCGTCAGGTAGCATTGAGCCACTGTGCCTTTAAGCTTCTTGGACAAACCAAGTCCTAGTAATCCTCAGTTCATTATGTACTGCAGTCCCTGAAGATTTTCAAGTTTATTTTGTAAGACTGATGCACATTATACCAGCATTTTCTGATAATTTACCAGGCAGGCAAGTGCTTCTTTCGGATCCCATAGTATCATTCAGTTCTTGGTCATTACTTATGGCATAGTACTCATGATATCCTATTTGTAATAAATAGTATGTTTACCATGAATAGGATATATTAAGTTTGTAACTCCCAAAAGGAAATCAAAGACTCTGTAAAGATAAATGCTCAGCGCAATGAGCCAAGTAGATTTAGCCATGTCTGGCTGCCCGTTGTCCGCCTGTGTATATACGAATTAATCTCCCAGTTCTTGAGATATCTTTTTTGGACTCGTTCTTTTCTCTCCAATAAGCTGCTCATTTATCGGAATATTAGCGCATACAGCTGCCATATAAAATGCACGATTGGAATAAAGTGCTTGTATACAAATTTTTCTTTTGATGAGATATCTGCAAGAAATTTGGAAATAGTACAATATGCGAAGAAATTGTTCAGATCGAATCCCCATTGGATATATGTAGCTGCCATACAAATTGGCCGATCGATTTTCTCTTTTTTTTGAAGACATGCCTAACATTAATAATATTTAAATTTTAATGAAATGCCTTCAGAAGGTTCTTCGAAAACGGGTGGTATCCATATTTAATAAGACTGCACAGTAAAGATAGCATTGCTTCATTTTGAGAAGTAAAAAGTATTGATTACACAATGTTCCTTATATCTACTCGTTTTAGCGAGTTGCTACTACAGTTTTCTAAATAAGAATGCAATCCCACGACACGCTTATCTCTATAAACGTCACAGCTCAAATGCCATCAATTTGGTGATAGACGTCAACACCTCAACAAATTTATTAATTTCAGTAATCATCTTTGTTAAGTGCATAGAGTAACGGGTAATTTTAAAATTATAAAATGACGTGCGCATCTAACTGTCAATTAGCTGTGTTCATACTCGTATATACAAGCTTACATATAATTATATTATAATGCGTGGGTGGCATCGTTGATAATTTCTTCTAGAGTATTTAAGACTATCTTAAAGTTGCATAAAAGTTCGGTGAAGTACTGAAACTCTTTACTGAAGCAACTTGCATTAATGAGACTGCTTCGAAATCAACTATCATAGGATTCAGCTTTATGCTTCGGCTTTAGTATTTTCCAAGCTTCATACTTCTTTAGGAACTAGAGATAAGATTCAGTTCTTTCCAGGTTGAAAAGCAGAATTTCTGTCCCATTCGAACAGCAGTTGGGTTTACGTAACTGGAACGGACCCTGATTTTTATCCAACCGAGGTTTGTCGACTGGTCTACATTCATTAATACTATTTGGGGAGTGTTTTTCTAACGGCTATGGAACTTCAACAAAATGTCCGCAAATTTTATTTTTACTGAGAATAATTACTGAGAATAATAAATTTACTAAAAGGACTCTCTGTATTTGATTTCTTTACGAAACCACCAAAAATTGCTATTCGTAATAATGTTGGTAATATGTATACTCAATCTACAATTTTCAGACTCGGCCAAAATTTAGTTGAAGTATTGTTAACATAAGTACAATTAACTCGAGTTAGCTGTAATTATTTACCTGGTCGAACCATAGGTTTTCAGATGCTCTTTTCATGCTTCGTCAAGTATATAGGCCCGGATTTGGTAATAGAGTGATCTGGTGTGAAGAGAAGAGATCGGTCTATATAAAAAGTAGAATTGGCTTGTAATTAACAACTAATTAAACATAAGAAGAGAGGTTTTCAATTAATTTTGCTCTTTTTTTAAACATTCGATATTCGATACTTAAAGACCCACCCTTGTAACTTGCCATACTCATTCGTACGCAAATTTTCGCTCATATTTTATGCGCTTGCGCATTCTCATGCACCGCAATCGTTTGTACTCGTATCGGCGTGAGTGTCGGCACCGGTGTTGACGCCGATCAATGATCGATTACCGGCACGCCAGAATTTGCATAAAGTCACGTTGAGGTGATTAGTTCGAGAATGACATTTGTATGCAAATTAGCAGCGCGTGCATCGGAACGACAGTTGACTTTATTTATAGTTTGTGTTTTCACTATTGTTTTTGCTTACATATTTATTCTTTTTTCTCAGCACATTTCCACCTTTGCGGTTTTTTGTATTAAACTTATTTGTAATACACTTTTTCGCACTTAATATTTTAACTGTTCACTCTTGGTTCTTCAGTATGGAAAGGAGTAGTTTGGACAGTTAAAATAATAAGCAAGGTCTAGCTAGTTTTTATTCTGTATGATTAACCTCAAAATTTATACGACTGGGTTGTGTTTGGTTTTGTATTTTTATTCTTTACAATATCTTTTCCCACCTTACTTTGACTAAAATCGAAAAAAACCTCTAATTTCCACGCCAATTTTCTGAGAGTGAGAATTGGTTCATGCTATTTGCAATTTTTTTCCAAACATCTGGACTTGGTAGCTCAGAAACGTACTTGGTTTTTCAGCAGCATATAAGTTCTAAATATTTTTTCGACAATTGTTTTCAACCAATATTATATAAAAAAAAATTCTATAAAAAGAAGTGGAGGGGGATCATAATAGATTCATAAGCCGCAAAACTCTGCTTGACGTTCTTAATCCTTATGCTACCAAAATATAATAATAAGGGTCGAATTGAATAACAAGGTGGTATAAATTACATAGACTCATAACCAGTTAAATTCAATGTTTTCTCTCTCTCACTCTTATTGAATTCAATTGTTTAACTATCTTGTTGCTTCCAAATATAATCCTTTGGTATGGGCTAAAATAAAACGAGCCAAGAATATGTGATTCGAAAACTACTTTATAACTCCTGTCGTGCACAAGCATCTAATTGATATTCGCGGCGCTCTTTTTCCAACCGAATCCGTAATTGGCACTGTTTGCATATGCCAAACAAATTAACACCGTCTTCTCCTGTAATTGGCCCGGACGTCCCTTATTCGTTTCTTTATTTAGCTCTTTTTTTTTGTTGCCCAAAGCGCTAGTGGAGGCTCCAAAGTCATGTCCTGTCTCTGATTATACCTTTTCGATGGGCCAAATAAGCAGTAAGAAGTGTAAAAATTAATGTGTCTGTATGTAGGTACGTACATACATCTTTAGATATGTATGTTGTCTTAAGGCATTTCCGTTTTGATGCTCGTAAAGTCTAAGTGGGCCTCAATATATTTTCCTTAGCATTTTGTGCCTCATTAAATCGCCGCATACAATTTTGAAGTGTTAAACGTCGCTGATTACACTTTAAGTAGAGCTTTTTATCTTCTTCTGCTTGCTAAATGCAATTGTTGGTTGCGCCTGACTTCTTTCGCCAAATTTTAAAAGAGTGCATTTTTGACCAATTGGACAAAACGAGTTGAGATGACAGGAAATATTTTATTGGAGAATACGTAAGCATGTATATAATTAATTTATGAGCAAGGCGAGAATTCGTCGGCGTAATTATTTCAGGAGTTGGAAGAGAGTTGGTCAACTTTGTTGTCATATGAAGTTTTGAGCGAGGAAAATTATATGACTAAACCACAGCTTGAGCAGTTTGAAATATTACAGATTTTTTTGCCATGTCGACATGAGACTTCGTCAAAAAATATTTTTTTAAATAGTGTAAAATGTAAAATATGTTATAACATATACCATATTTACCATGATTAGTTAGTTATTCAGTTTCTTAAAACTTACTTTCCAGAAGAATTGCCGGAGAATGGACTCAAGGTGAGGTCTGTCAAACTAAATTGAACTATATATTATATTAATGGGTTACGTGGGCTTCTTCGGGTACAAAAAGACTTTTTTAAACAATATTTTTCTCATATAAAAAATGAAATATTTCATTCCAATTTTTTATTTTTACAAACATACACTATTAACAAAGAAATTCTGAAATTTTTGGAATAAAATATTCTAAACTCGGCCATTGCGACGCCATTTCCTATGACCCCTGGGAAAAAGATGCGCCCGCGTTCGCAGGATAACTCCTTACGCAATCATCTAAAGTGAAAAAATAAGTGTTTTAGTTAAAATCTTAACCTCGAACTTAGGCGAGGGAAAAACAAAACTGAAAATTGAAGTTTTTTCAGACATTTTTACTAAAAATATTAAAATTTCAGTTGTATTCGAAAAAAAAATCCTTCGTTCAAGTCTTTAAGAATTGTAATTCAAACGACTGTGTAAAGTTTCATGAAGATTGATAAAGTATGTCTCGAGAAATCTTGCCCACCGACTTCTAAAACACAGTTTCGAGAAAAACCCGTTTAAAGACGACGCACTTAGCCTAGCTTGCCTCGAGCGCACAAGTTCTCAATTCTGTATCTTCGAAACTATTACTCAGATCTTCTAGAAAATTTAGACCAATATTCTAGAGGTGTTGTAGAATTTAATAAGACAATAAAAAATATTCGATTTTTTAAACCCGTAAACCCATGTAACCCCTTAAGCTTGGAAAGACTTGGAAGGAACCGTTTCCTATTTGACAGCCAACTGTGAACTTTAAGTGAAGTTAATATTCATAAAATCATAGCCATTTTGTTCAAAAAATTTCAAAGATCTGGCAACTAGAACTTTTCTGTTTTTTTATAATTACCATTTACAAATATGTTACCATCAAAAACCTAAAATATACTGGTGAGGACCCACACTCAATAAAATTGTTCGGAATCGAAGTTGAAGATCTTGATTTGGATACTGAAATTTTTTTTGGCTTCAAAGGTAATAACATTGACGATAAGTGGCAAGTTTGAAAGTATCTTGAAAATATCTTGCTATACCTGACCTGGCTTCGCTTGGAATCTCCAATAGACGCCAAGCAGCGAAAAGGAAGAACAACTGGCGCCCTGTTATAAACTCGGCTATAATCGCGAAAGCGGTATCTACGCCAAAAAAGAAGATGTAGTGAAACTTATAAGATTCTGAGCCTAAGGAATTGTATCCAAACGAAGTATATTGAAATATCTTAACATTTTCAAATTTCGGAATCATAGCCCAAAAACCGGCCTTAATAGTTACATAGCCAGTTCAGTAGTATACAGACAAATATATATATGTATATAAGCACATAATATTATCTTTTCATCTCGGGCATGTATTGCAAAATTATGAAGGACGCAAGGTAGCCGCAAAAATTTACACAAAACAGCAGTCGAAATGGAAAAAAGCATTTATATTTTAATGCAGCAGAAATTTTTACGTTTGCTACGCCCTGTTGGCAGCACGCTCGTGCACCCACAAACATTAAAAACATACATATGTATATACAGGACATATATAGTATATATATATATGTGTATGTATATAAATATAGTTATGACATATATGCATTGATACATATAAACAAGAAGACCAAATCATAATGCTATGTTGCACTGGAAACCTAATTTCCTTGCAGCAGCACCACTTAGTCCGTCAGATAACAAAAAACGCGCATTTACCTCTAGTAAATGAGCCAGAGCATAATATAATGGCATAGTATGTATGTATGTATGTATGTTTGTTTGGCGTTTTATGCACAAATATTGCGTCACGCTGCTCATAAAATCGTTTGTTAGCGACCATAAAAGTCGAGGTGACAGACAATTTCTGAATGTCATATTTTACGGTGTCCAAAAACAAAAAAGAAATAAACAAATAATATTTTTGCATTCCTAAAATAAATAAGTATGTAAATATGTATATGTGTATGTCTATGTAGTTGTAAGAAATGACAGCCAGCAGGCAAACGTGACGCAGCCGCAGTGGCGGTGTGCCGAACTTATTGCTCTGATTCTTTATTCTAATTATTTTTTAGGCAAATTTTTGGTTTTTTCATGCCACGCTTAAGAATTTTTAAGATATAAATGCAAATGTTTTTGTTTGCAGCCACGCGCCTTTTGGTTTTCTTTACAATTTTACTCATAAAACGACCGCTTGATAGTTTTTTTGGACATAATGGAAGCCATTATTGACAACAAAGGCATTATTTTTCGTGTTTAATCGATTTACCATTATACTTGTAATGTGATAGTGAGTATTCACTAACATTGTAGAGTTTTTATTGAATAAAAGTGGTTCCGAAAGAGTTTTTAGGTATAATATTTTATAACAGATTTTTGTGGATTCTTAAATTTTTCTTAATATTGTGTCCTAGTCACTTTACTAACTCTATAATTTACTACTATTACTATTACTATTGTATATTATATATGTGTGGTAGAAAAA
This sequence comes from Bactrocera zonata, assembly GCA_037783105.1. Classification (NCBI taxonomy): domain Eukaryota; kingdom Metazoa; phylum Arthropoda; class Insecta; order Diptera; family Tephritidae; genus Bactrocera; species Bactrocera zonata. The sequence goes on along the minus strand of JBAWJQ010001792.1, from coordinate 51,037 downwards.
GAGGTCAACTGTACTCGCCTCACTATGTTTGAGGTTAGCTTTCAAAATATTTGCATGACAAAAACCAGCAAAAAACTATCTTATTGAGTTTTATACAATAAGTGTAGCAAATCTATATTTCCATACAAGAACGTGTTTAACATTTCCGATCGATATCTCAAAAACTGAGAGATTAGTTCGAGTATATATTGAAAGACGGACTTACGGAGAAACAGACCGAAGAACATGGCTAAATTGAGGCAGCTCGTCACGCTTATCATTTCTATATATTCTTCTTTGGTGGCGTAGACACCGCTTAGGCGGTTACAGCTGAGTTAACAACTGTGCACCAGTCGTTTCTTCTTTTCACAAATTGCGCCAATTCGAGTGGAGGTCTTCCTCTTCCTTAGCTTAGTCGAATAATTTTAGAGCTGGAGTGATTTCGTCCATTCCAGAGGAGAGTTCTCTGAACGCTATTCAGAAATAATTCTTTCTCAAGTATCAAAAATCCGTTTGAAGGACGATCTAAAGTGATAAGGCGTAATATCCCCTCCCCTCGCTGGGTTTGGGACCCGCCACGTAAAAAACTCAATACCAATGAAAAGAAGATCATTCCTATATAGTTATATATATTTATATATTCGGCCTTTCCTTTTGAGCAAACTGAATATACCAAGTTCAGAGTACAAAATGTCTGTAGATTTTTATTAACATGAATGTATTTAATACTCATCAATCCCAAGGTAAGCTAATACAAGTAACCTATTTGTAAGGATGACAATTCCAATGAGAAATTCTATAGATACATGATATTACTGTTCAGAAGACTTGAAGCTTCCAGATATTAAATATACAAACATTTTTTTGCATACAAAAATTGGTACAAATTATTGAAAGAAGGTCGAGAACGCGTTGATGACGAACCACGACCAGGATAGTCAATACGTCAATAAAATAAAGGAACTGGTGCTTGAGAAACGACGATTAACAGTTAGAGATCTGATTGGCATCGTTGGGATATCGGAAGGATCAGTAAAAACCATGATAGGATTGCAGAGATAATTAGGTATATATTTAGAAACAAACTAAAAGTTGATGTTCACTCCACGAGGTTTTAATCCAGAAGAAAATGTTATATTACAAGAAGAATTAAAGAACAAAGTAATAACTAATACTTATACATGTAAATGTGAGAATGACAGTATGTAAAGAATGTAATGACGTAAATAATGTAATGACATGCATAGTGTTAGGTAAACGACTATCTTCAACAAACCATTTTGAAAGATCATTTGGGCCTATGAAAAGTGAAAGCACGATTGCTTTCAAAATTACTCAATTCTTTTTTATGGGGGTATTCTAGTCCAGAAATTTAAAAAAATCGAAATTTTTTTTATATATTTTCAAAGTTTAACTATTCAAGAATATGTGTACAAGAGGATTTTTCAAAATTCAAATTATTTTCGGAGATATAGGCATTTTTCTGACCCGGCATCCAAACTGGTTCGGCCGGAACGCGAAACTTTACATGCGTTTTTCTCAAAACTGACTTTTTCGGAACAATACCCACGATTTCTCAGGTTCTACTGGACCGATTTACTTGAAATTTTGGTTGGAACTAGCCCCATCCCCAAATTTTTATTTTTATTATTTTTAAAAACTTCGAAATAGTTAGAAAAAGTGATCCAAAAAAACTTTTTTTTAGGCAGTCGCTATTTTGTGAAAAAATTTTTTCCCCACTTTTCCATAGTTCCGGCCATTGCGACATTATTCTAAATTAATAATCTTTTTTCTTTTTGGTTTCAGATAACTAGGAGGGTTGAAATCATGGGTATGGTCACGTGGAAATTTTTAGAGATCCCCCTCTTCGTCAGCTCATAATTTTTGAAATTTTTTACATATTTTGTTTTTAATTTTTTTCTCTACTCTTCTAAAATTAACAAATAACTAATAAAAAAAATGGATAGTAAAAATATTAATTGCCTTTTTTTTACGACCCTTTAAAAATTACCTGAAATTCATGCATCTAGTCTAGAATACCCCCTTAAGAACAGCCTCGCCTTAACGTCTGTGTAACAATGCTTTCCGACTACCAGGATGTCATAAAACGTATTATTACTGGCAATGTATCTTGGATCTATGCTTATGGTCCGGAAAAAGGTGATCAATCGGCCGAATATTACGGCTAAGGTAAGCCGAAGCCGAAAAAAACACATAAAATCAGGTCAAAGATCAACGATATGTTCACAGTTTTCCCCGATTTTCGAGGTGCAGTGCCTTCCGAGTTCCTTCCGACCAGCCAAACTGTCAACAAAGAATATTATTTCAGTTTTATGCGTCGTTTTCGCGAAGCTTTTCGGAAAAAGAGTACGGAATTATCTGCCGATAACTCTTGGTTTTTGCACCACGATAATGCATTGTCGCATACAACATTGACACTTCGTGAATTTTTTTTTTGCCTGATTTGGCGCCGTGTAACTTCTGGCTATTCAGGAAACTCAAACGATCGTTCCGGGGAAACCGTTTTGAGTCAATTGAAGATATTAAACGAGAGTCGCTACTCACATTGAATGCCATTCCGGAAACTGGTTTTAACAACTGTTTCGAGGGTTGGAAAAAACGTTGGCACAAGTGTGTTTGGGCCATTTGAGAGAGATGACATACATTTTGAAGAATAAATTAAGAATTTTAAAATTATGAACAAAGCCTTACTATTTTTTGCTCATAGTAATATTGTATATTGCGAATCATTTTCATCACACTGCGAATCCTGACTTCATATAAATAGAATAAATTTCAGTAACAGATTACATATAATATAAAATAAAATTCGTAGCAAATGCATGTACAAGTACATATTTTTTGTGGCACATAATATACATATATACTTGTATATATATTATATATAAGAAATTCGTCCTTCAGACAAGAGACGAATGATACTTTCCCAACTTATTTCAGATAAAAAATCGAATAAGCCAATTTTCCTCCTTTTTCTGGGCAAGGTTATGTTTGAAGAGCACTTTTCTGGATAAATCAATTAAACAAGGAAAAGTGTACAAAATGGTACCAAGAAATGGAAGAGTTTCTAAAAAACTTAGTTTGCGAAAACCTGCATAAATGCATTAACTCGAACGTTAAAAAACGAAAACTCATATAAAAATCCGCAAATTACAAGAAGTGTTAAAAAACGCACGAAATTTCGCAGAAGTAGACGAGTTATAATGTCACAGTGTGAACTTCCCTCAAAACGAGTTAAAATTTGAGGTTATTCAAAGAGTTAACTAGACGCGAATGCCAGTTGAAAGGCTTAAAAAACTCACAAGGTCATAACGCCAAATAGTGGCTAAAAAACTAAATACCAAAAAATGTGTAATAACAAAGCATAAAAAGAAAGCAATGAACCCTTTGCACTGGACAACGGGCACCAGGACAAAGATGCCGAATATTGTAAAAAATGGTACAAAAAAAAAACTATTTTTGTTTGTGGGTACTGATATGACAACCAAAGTGATTATATCAAAATAAAGACGAAAAAATGAAGCGTGGAACCCTAAAGCATAACCGCAATATATACATAAAGGACACACAGCGCGCACAAATCGCAATGGGTTTGCTGAGGGAAAGGCGAAAAAACCGTAAGAATACAAAAATATGAATTGATTTTTGCTAAAAAATGCGTAGACAACAACAACAGCAGCACTTTTACGGGAAACTAAAAGGAGTCGTTGAGAGTCAACTTACGCACTAATGTCTGCCACAAAGAAAGCAAAGGACTAAGGCTGGTAAAAAACACACGCTTGAACAACAACAACGTTCGTATATTCCGTGTCTGCTCGTAAAAACGTCGCTGAAGTCGGCAGCATGTCAAACACCGAAATATTAGAAGGTTATGTGGCAAACAGGGAAATTATGAACGGTTTTCATACATAAACAGGCGTAACCCGTCAAATGGCCAACTCGCGTGGATACGCGGATTAGTGCGCGAATATAAGAATGGTCAATGCAAACAGTACGCCTCGAAAACAAACAAATTGCCTTTGTAGAAGTCTAGGACATTACTTACATTATATACCAACAAAGTTATGTTGGTGAATAAAGATATTTCAATATATACATGTATACATTCATCAGCATATGTCAAATAGTACTTCCAGTTAATTGGTAATATAAACGTACAACCTACTTTGTCAAACAACATACCTACCACATACCACAAACATTTCCTTACATATACATATTTACATTCCGACCCGCACGTAAGTAAAAAGGATTAGCCGAAGTGATGCGTATCACAATGCGACGTGCGTTCAACCGACTGCAAGATTGCTCTACTTTGACAGATCGTCCTTTGTACGGTGCCGAAAGTGTAACGAATTCGTAATGGCCAATCACATCGGCACCATTGTTCGGCCGATGTCGGTTAATTTGGGGCGTTGCGCTGTGCAAAGGATTAAGACCAGCGCTGACCATAATTAGGCACAACAAGTTGCGAAGCCATTAAGCGGTCGAATTGGTCAGCTAACAGCCAGCATGCTGATGGTTGCACGACGACGACTTGACTAACCGGCGTCGTTAAACGATGTCAATTGCATGTCGGGGTGACACGGTTAGAGCAGTCATGCCACAAGTCAAATACACGTGAAGCAGCGAACACTTTCGCCCTCTCGCATATTCAAATTCAATTGCTCTAGTTTCGTGTGGAGCGATACTAGTTTATATGTATAGAGGTGTGTGTTTGAAGGTCACGCGTAGACTAAACACTTCCACGAAGGCGTGTAGATAACACTTTGATCAATGTCATGTCACTGGGGCATTATCGAACGGCATTTACTCCTTCCCAAAAGTGTTACAATTCTTAGATACTCTTTCATGCGCGAGTATGTGGCAACTAGATCAAATGGCTGACACGCACAATGCCGTCAATTTACTCTTATTTTTAATGGCCTTAAGGCCGACAACTACAATGCGGCGTATCTTGCGCTCAATTTTTTGTTTGTTGCAACGAAAAAATATGTAGAAAAATTAGAATAACACAAGAAAAAAATCCAATAGACAATGCCAACCCTTTTTTTTTTTTTTGTATATACTCTTCATATTTACCGTTTTACGTGTCACCGTTAAAAACTCAAAACGGCTGCGTTTCGGTTTAATTTTTTCCGCGAAAATGTTTTCTGCTCTATTTTTGTAAATTCTCTAAAGCAAACTGGACCAGCCGATCTTTTGTTCATAAAAGTCTATAAAGGCATGTCTGCCGACTTCGGAAAAAACAGTTAAAGAAATAAAAGATAATTAGGAAAGTGTCACAGTGCACTTTTTGCGCTTCACTTTTACTTTTGTCGAATGTCATGTTGACCTCAAAGAAAGTGTTTAACCCTTTGGCCATTCAGCAATTCCTTTTAACTTATGAATCTAGTACAAAAGTGAAATGTCTACATATTTTGTGACACATTTACGTATGCGCACTTCGTACCGGTTTTCAATTGTTTGAGAAAATGAGGTGAAATTAGTTCAAGGATGTGTGAAGGGGTTGACAGAAGACAACCTTCACTTAAGCCTCAAATACTTTTAATTTTTTTGTTGAAAGGAAAAGTGTAGTTTTGAGTTTCATTTTAACTTCGAATATGCCGTTCGAAAATATTAAAAATTTTAGACAACTTTTGTGTTAGAATTGTTAGAATTAATTGTATAATGACAATATCGTAGTAAGTCAGGATCTGTATTTGGCGTCTTTGCCTTGTAAGTAATAAAATTACTATCTTATTATCAACTTATTTTTTGATTATCAAAAATTGGTTTAATTAATGCTCGAATGTCGGTTTTTGTCCACTTGTTGGCGTCCCACAAAAAACGGACTATTTGAATTTGGCTTCTAACTGCTGTACCATCCATCATATTCTCCAGATTTTACTCACAGGAGAAACAGTACAGAAGCTCCAAGGTTATTGATCTTACTAAGTCAGTTACTTGAGCCTTACTAACTGCAAAATAGGAACGAGTAGGAGTTTAATTGGTTTCTTGCGGTTCACTTCTGTATAAACGTGCCCCCAGACGGCCTCGTCAAGCTTTGGTCAGATGCTAGTAAGTATGCAATCTTCTGGTTCAGAGTAAATCGTCAGAGGTTTAGAAAGCTCTTTGTTCTCAGCATACTTCATCATTCAATAGTTAAAGCCGTGCAAACTCAACACAGCTCGTTCAGGACTCATCGATAAGACTGAAAATTATACTGGATGCCAGTTGCATATGGATGAGATTTAATCGTATCAACACTGATTTCTTGAATGTCCCGACTTTACCAAATCAAGAAGAATTAAAAACCGAATACAGAAGTTCTTAGCTAGCTTCAAAAATAACTAATTTCTAAGCTGTCTAAATGTGATTCCTTGACATTTTGGGAATATGCCATTTAGCCTAACCCACAGAAGGAGGGACCAAATGTATCGAGCGATGTTGAGAACTTTTCCAAAAATTTTATATCTTTTTTAGGATAAATTGACTTTTCTACATTTTATGTGTAGTTATGCAGCCTATAACTTTCAATACTGATATTTGAACAGGCTTAGTTCATTACAGTGGCGTTCAAATAGAATCGACAGGAATATTTTTTATAGAACGATCGATGAAGTGCCATACTTTTTGATAAGAATATATTATAAAAACTCATTCTAATGATAGAAGACCCTAAATAGCTCTTAATTTTAGGAAGCAATAAAGTGAATGAATTGTCACGATTTGGGGGTGTCTGTTCAGATACACGAAAAACATTTTGAAGTAAACTTCTGTGGAACCAATTGTGAGGAAAGTTCTCTGAGCGCCTTTTCCTTGCGAGTGTTCAGAAGCGATTCTTTGACGATTTGAGTTATATACTCAAGCAGCTCACGACTTCCGGTCTTAGACCAAGTATGCTCTGGGTAGACAAGAAACATCAGTTTGAAGGCGCTCTAAAGTGAGAAGACGAACCATTGACGCTCATGTCGTCCGAATGGATGGAAATACTCCAGCTCTGGAGTATTCGACGCATTACCGGCCGGTAGAAGCAGAGAAAGAAGAAGACCTCCACTTCGTTGGAAAGAATAAGGACCTGGCGACACTTGAAATCTTCAATTGCCTCCAAACAGTGAAAAGGGGGAACGACTGGATCGCTGTTGTAAATCGGCAATAATCGCGTAAAGCGTTGTCTACGACAATAATCAATACGACTATGAGAACAATGGCGGTTGCTTGACACTAAAGTCGCCTCTCCCTAGTGAATACAAAATAAACCCATAATTTTTTACATATCTTGAACTATGGTAATATAGGTCGTATACCCGGCCCGCTTTTAGGTGTTAATTTACTTCCAAGGCTTATTTTAGAGCTGCGTAGATAGCTTCGTGTATGGCCATCCCAAACTTTGCTTGGTGTGACACACAAATTTACAAAACCACAGAAAGAAAATCAAAAGCTTCTACAAGTCTATATTCGTGTTTTAAGTAACTGTATAAGGAATTCGCAATAAAACTGTGTATGTGTGTAAGTAAAAGTGAGTGGAAGCGTAAAAAATATTTTACGATTTTCACTAAATCGTGACTTAAGCATCAACAATGATGAAGGTGTTGTGCCACACGAAAGAAGAACAATAAAATGTGGTGCCATTAAAAAAAAAACGAAAATGAAAGAAAGGAGCCGAAGGTGGAAGCCACGAGACCTACAGCCAACCAACTAACGATTGATCACGCGCCGATCGATTCATTGAATTCCGCTGCTCGATTATCTGTGTGTATTCCAGGAAAGTCAATCAGTAAGGACCCAACTACGAAGCGAAAGTGTCGGATCTGTACATACATTGGGTTGAAGTGGTTGTGAGGGCGTGTGGAGCACAACCTTGTCGACCAGGTGTCTACATATACATAGTATATACACGGGTTGATGGTGAAGTGAATCAACTGCGGTTTCTCAGTGACTGCCTTCAAAGCTGGCGTGCAGTTGACGCCTTCGGACCTTGAAAATACAGACATACGTAACATTCAATTGGCGACTGGCGATTGGCGATTGGCGATCGTGCTGATGCGCGGCATTTAACTGGCGCATACCACGGCGACAGCGACAGCGACAGCGACAGCACTACACGAGCACGACTAGTTGAGCCGTTGCATAGAATCACGGGTTTGGGTGCAGGCGACTGATTGTTTCCACAGCACGTTGAGTGTCAGGCCATACGTATGGTATGTAATCGCCCAGAGCCGATTATGCGGTTGGGCATCAGATGCTAGCCGCGCATTGCAAGCGTCTTTCTTTCGACATCTGATAAGTTTCACAACCGAGTGAAAAAAATGAAGAAAAAGAGAGAAATAATGTTCACACGTTGCACATAGCAATCCTTGAAACTGCGATGATGTGAATAAATTAAACCGCCAGCCGCAAGCCGCAAGTCATCGGGGGCAGTAACGCTTGCGTGATGCAAAAGCAAACCGACGTACGGACTGACTGACTGCGGTTCCATACCGCTGCCTCGTGGCTCTCCACACAAACTGCAGACGCGCCGTGCTGTTGAGTGTATTTAGAGCCGACTGGATGACCACATCGTCGGAGTGCTGCGTTGCGATGCACAACGTTTCATGGCGCATGCCAACAGCCGACGGCGGATGCGCCCAGCCCCACCAACTGGCACACTTATTGCGCAAATGTGTTGCCATTGTTATGTTGCTGCCACATTCGGCCGCGTTGATCGTACGCTGTGACTTGTTAATGCTGTTTTGATCTCACTTTTGTTTCTCGATTTGATTTTATTTTCAGTTTTCGTATTGCCGGATTTGCTCCGTGAAGCATGGCACCGCTCATATTGGACCGTTGAGTTGGCAGATTGTTTTGTTGCCGCATTGCAACTTCATTGCTGTCACCACACTGACTTCACACAAACATACATATGTATGTATACATGTTCGTATGTAAATTGGCAGTTGTTGCCAACATAGCGTCCGCTGCCGTTGTTTATCATAGCTGACTTAACTTTTATTGTTTTCATACTGTATTGTACTGTTGTTATGAAAATGTTTTATCAGCAGCAGCATCTGGATTAAGTTGAGGCGTCTGGATTAAGTTGAGTACGTGGCTTAACTCGCGCTCGGTTGGCTTGTCTTGACTGGGGGCAGACGCCACCGACACCATCGCCATCACAAGCTCCGCCGAAACCTTTGTTCATCATGTGCCAGCCAGCATTTCCTTCCCTGTCCGTTACTTGTATATATTTGTATGTATAAAGTAGGCGGATATTGTGTTGTAGCCCGTTGAGTCACGATTTGAACTGCCAAAATAAGTGGTGTGATAGCCGAGGATGTCTGCAACGGCTAGGCTTCAACTGGTAATCCAACATTTTATGCCCTTTATTACTTTGATAAAATAGTATTTTCAGGGAGACTTATAAGTTATATAATTGAGAACCCTAAATATATGAGAATTCAGATTGAATACTTCAAGTGTCAAGGAAGTTTCTGCGCGCTAAAAAACAAAAAGTGAGCTGGATTCTAAAAATAACTCTTCCAACCTTCCGAGGTTATCATAATTATTTCGTGTACAACTACTTTCTGTTTTAGTCTAATGTCTTTGCTACTCTAGAGACCTGTGCTTATCATAAAGAAAAGCCACACTAAATATTTAGGTCTGTAGTTTTATATGGTTTCTTAGGACATTGTATAGCTCATACCAATTTCACTGAGCTATTCTCACCTTGGAACAAAGCTAAGTCAAATCCCATGTGTAACAGGATCGTTTAAGCGAACGTCTTTTCAATTCTGCATTAAGAAGTATTTTGTCGATGAAAATTTTTTTGATTCTGCTGAGGGCTTAAGAAGCCCTGTTGATGTTCATACTTGTCTCACCTGGGAACAAAAATAAGTCAAATCCCATCTGTAACAGGATCGACTTAGAGAACGTTTTTCCATTTCTGTGCTAAGAAGTATTTGTTGGTGAAAACTTTGTTGATTTTGCTAAGAGCTTACGAAATTCTGGATCGATAGTATCTCACCTTGGAACAAAGATATGTCAAATCGCTTCTGTAACAGGATCAATTAAGTGAACGTCTTTTCAATTCTATGTCAAGAAGTATTAGTCGGTGAAAAATTTGTCGATTTGCCGGAGAGCTTAAGAAATTCTGTCGAGGGTCTTTCTTGTTCCAATGGAATCGATAGTATGGCAGAATCTTAGAAATCTTTAAAGACATATAAAATATGGAAAGACAATAATTTCGTTTTTGTATGGATAATCAGCTAGTTGGGTTGAACTGAGGAATATCGTTGTGAGAGTTTTATATTTCAACCCGTATCTCCGATTCGTTAGAAGAACCCTTACATTTACCAGATATACATAGCTAGTTGCTTAACAAAAAGCGTGGATCTCAATAGGATTCGTATTGTCACTTCGTAAGTGGTTTGATAAAATCAACCAAACTATATGAGCTGTAGATGTCTAAACGAGGTTTTTTAGGTCGAAAATATTAAAAAATCCACAAAATACTTTTGGATGACTGTGAAATGAATTAGATTAAGATATGTAGCTAACACTCTAAAGATATCAGAGAACTTTTTTTGGATATATTTTTCATGTTCATGTTTCAGCTCAAAGTCGCAACATTAATTGTGCTTCAAGATCGAAGATCGGAATAATACGTGGACTTTTGGTCTCTTGGCCACGTTTTCTATCAATGAAGGTGACCTATTAAATTATCGACCTGCTTATTATATGCCTAAAAGTGTTTTAAGGCTAATTTTTCCAACTGTATAAATTTATTTCTTTTTTGTCTGGGTCCAAATATTACTGAGAAGTAACAAAATTTGTTGGAGTCTTCAAGAAATGGTGGATAAAAGTATTAATGAAGCAGCTATATAAGCTCTCGTCCAAGTTAAAAATTTTATAGCAACCCGCAGAGAAATATATATTTCTGGTCTTCTTGCTGAATGAAGGGTATATATTTTTGCACAGGCAACGTAATTAAAGCCGGTAATTTTACCCATTTCATGCACAATACAAATTTACATATTTTCTGCTTAAATTGGTCATAAACTCTTGGAATTTCTCAATCAGGTCAAATAAGGAGTCATTGTATGCGGCAGTTCGGTGAGGAAAATATAGGAAAACATAAAAAAGTTAGAATTTTAGTTTTATTAAAGAAAGAAACAAGTGATACCAAACATAAACCCAAAAACTTAGGATTTTATGGATGCACGAATTATGCACAAAGCTTTTGCCCTGCGATTTAATCGCATAACGGTTTGCTGTATGTTATATGTTAATTTCTAATTTCCGGTGCAGACCCGTCGGCCTAAATCGTCTGCTGGCGGCAATTTTGAACTCTTGCCACTAAACGTTGCACACAAATGGGGCGTTCCTTTGATAATTGCGCACAAAGCGGCTCGTTTATCTATTGCAAAGCTTCTAATTATGACGAAAATTTTCGATAAACGGCGAAAAAGTAAAAATGTATCCAAATTATAGTGGTGTACATATATAAATCATATAAAGATTGCAGTACCAAAAGGGATCCTGGGCACAAAGTTAGCGATATTCGGTTCCAGTTAAGTCGCTTCGGTTTAGTGTTCATTCAAGCAGGAAGGGAAAAGTCAGTAAAGCTTGCTGCTCAGCTTACGTTTGATCAACGGCTCTTTGGACATGCAAATACAGTTCTAAGCTTCCATATACATCGACTAGTATATACTATATTTATACACATAGACTTTCAGGTAAAATTCGTCTATACGCCAAAGCATGAAGGACACGCTTAGCTGGATGTATTCTTCTTGCCGTCCAACAACGGCTTTACTCATTAGTCTCAGTGTTTGACAATATACTCGTATGTTGTTGCTATTAACCCATACATACATGCGCGCACTCGTTCGTACCTCTTTCAGCGAAGTTGGAAACTCTTTCAATGCTTCTTAATCAGCCGAGGCCGTCGAGCTGTAGTCCTCCGCTTGCCGCTTACTGCTTACCTCATACCTGCCGTGCCGCGTAGCCGTAACCAATGTGGTGTTTGTAATTACAAGGTGGTTTAGCGACGTTGCTTTTGTTGTCATCGCTAACCCTTGGCGTTAACTGGTCGAGCATACGCAGGCAAAGGATTCCGAAGGAGCCTACAAAAGTGTTATAAAAGAAGTGCACAAAAATATTTGTTTGAATGTTTGTGTATGCGTTTGTGCAGACCAATAGAATTTCAACTCTTCGTGTGTTTTTTGCTCGTTTGAAGTAAATCTCGTTGGGTATAGTCTGTGATCTACACGCTACATTCTGCATTGTTGACAGATGGTAAAGAATGCTTCTCTTGCGAATGATGTTTTTAAACCTTATAATTGTCAAAAAATATTTATGTTCTTTTCTTCAGTATACATAGTGATTTTTTCGCACTTGATATCTCAAAAATATCGCTCAAGATTTTCCAAAGCGATAGATGTGCACTAAAAAAATTTGGTTGAAGTAAGAAAATTATATTTTTGATGTTTTCCTCTAGTCTAGTTCAAAAATTCATAAATCATGTAGCTTTCTTTTAAGTAAAAAACTGAAACTTAATATAAATTTTTCAGATATCCAGGAATTTTAAACTGAAACCGAAAATCACCATTTTAGGGACACTGTTATGATCTAAGCTGAGAGCTGAGAAAGAGAAAACATATTTCCTAGTTTTTTCTCGCTTTTTTCTGATTATAAATTTGGGATATTCTCAAAGCACTTTGCCGATATACAGGGTTTTTTGTTCCATACTTGGGAGTCCTTATCATTATAATTGACAATCATTCTTAGCTATCTAAGTGGTTACTTTCATTACTTCACGAAGATCAGCCTCATTAACTAACATATAAAAGAATAACTTGCACTACCGAGGCGGCCAATTGACTAGGCCATTTCGTGAGATAACATGTTCACCAAACTTAGTTTTCAATAAATCGATTGTCAAGCGGCTTCAATTCTGGTGTCCATTTGAACTTGTTAGGATGTGGGCCAATATCTTTTCGTAAAATTCGCCACAACGACGTCACAGAGATGCCCAACGCTTGAGAACGACGTGTGAGAGACTGATTAGGGTCTTTCTCAATTGATGCGCTAGCGGCAGCAATATTCTCGACACTACGGGCACTTCTTTATTTCAGTGGCACGGGAACTGTGCCTGTGGATTCAAATTTTTCCACTAGACGCTCAATGTTGATCTGACAGCCACTGACTCCGAATTTCTGTAGCAAATTTTAATGATTTCGACTCGATGTTGGATCGCTTATCTTTCCATGATGAAAGGGCAAACCTTACTGAAGAGCAAACCTTACGGACCGTATCGGTCTACTTTTGTAACGCTCGTATGGAAAAACCCGTTATACCCGTTATTTATATTTTGATAGCATTTTTTTTTTAAACGGACTCTTTAAATTCGATTTCACCTTCAATTTATGTGTAAGGTACATTGAAGTCGGCGAATACCTACATACATATATCGTTTTCTCAATATAAACACTTTTTTACCTATCTTTCACTTTCTTCTTTCGCTGGTAACGGGTATACGCCACTGAGTGCATGTACCCGTTAGATCAAAATTTACTTTTTTTCTTGCTTTTTAGAATTCCTATGAAACAGTTAGCCGAACACTTTTTATGCAATCCCTTTCATGCATTGCTTTTTAACTCACCAATGGATTTTAAATGTCTTTTTATATATCTTTTCCCTTCTAGTGTTTTGTTCTATTGTCTTATGAGCACGCTCAAGGAAGGAAGGAGTCTCGACGTTGCGTACGTTTTTTACGTAATCCGTTTATCTGTGTTTTTTTCATCGTGTTGAATTGCATGAAACCTTTGTCGTCGCTGGCTGTTTTTTACCATTGTCTCTAATATTTATGATGCAACTCGCTAAATACTGCGCCCAGTTACACGCAATAGCCACGATTATGCTTTTCCAGGATTTTGATTTTATTTCGTTGTCGTTTTTTTTATACATTTTTTGCTAAAAAACGGTTGTTTGTTTTGAGCGTTAGAGTTGTGAGAGAGTTAATGATTTACGTGGAAGCCTTGAAGGAGTTTTTTTAAGTTACGGAATGTTGTTGTTTTTTGTTGTTAATAGCTTAGTGTTGGTATGTATTTTTTTTTTAGGATTCGTTTCTTTTAATATTATACAACCAACACTTCAAGGTTACACAATAATGTTGCATCATAAATACATAAGAATACTACGCATGTGTGTTTCTAAGCGCAACATTTTTTTTAGCAATTTTCGTTTTTTATTACTTGTTGATTTCTATGCGCCATATTGTCCGAGCGAACGATTAACTCTTTAACACCACAACTTCTTCGCTAACACATCGGTGTAGTACAATGCGCATGCGCCGCCAACAGTCAAGTCAACACGCCTACATTCTTAACTCTTTCGTTTCTTATTTTCCACACATACACACGTGTCCTTTCTGTGTTTGGACTGCTACTTGTTGTTCGTCATGCAACTCCTTTAACGTCTTAATCCTTCCGTGAAAGGATTGAGTTTGGTATTAAGCGTGTGTTGCTATTTATTTGTATATATGTATGTGTCTTTATTAGTTGCAGTTATAGGGTTAAGTGTACGAAAGGATGACCGAAAGGATACACGTTTCGCGGTTAAAGTGCTGACGATTTGCACACGCACGCCGACAGGAGTAGCCGAGCGTTTGGGTAGGCGTGTGGTTTCAACCCCTTGATGTGCGCGATCATCCACTTAAATGGAAGCGTATACATGGCTTATCCCTAGTAGCCTGCCGTCAAAGGATTAAATGCTGGCAAGGCGCTGTTGTTTCTTGATGGGCGGATTATACGATTGCAACGCCCCCAACATTCGATGATTGAGCATTGTCTTTTGCTCTGGCGGAAAAGCGCGTAGTGGTGAGCCGTGTTCGGTAAGCGTAGCTAAAATGATTTAATTAACTCGGTTTACACGTGAATCCTTTCGGTTGCAGCTAGTTTAATCCTTTTGGTGTTCGAGTTTGTTGTAGGCGTTTTGGGCGTGTGGCAAACCGACCGCTTTGTTGCAACTGTAAATAAAAGTGTTGCAAACCAAACAGAAAGGGTTGCTGCATGGTCGGACATATATTTCGGTGGAAAAGTTTGCTTGGGGTCGTGTACGTATACGCCGATATACCACACTTTTGCCATTTTTAATACAGAAAATCTGCAAATATTTACATTTAAATGAACTGACTTTTCGTAAATTTATAGAAATAACTACAAACTCTATATGGATGTTGTTGTAAGTAGAGAGAATGAGTTGAGAATCCAAGAATGGTAGGATTAGGAAACCATGCTGTTTTTAGCAAATCAAACAAAGGCTACAAATGGGCAGTAAAAAGTTGAAATCTTTTCTGGAAGACCATTTCTGAACAGAAAACCATCGCCAAACTTCAACCTCATCCATCAATATTACAGAATTTTTGCTAGAGTCGGATCTGTGCAGATTCACGACCCTGGTCTAGTACCATCCTACCACCGTAACCGAAAGTGTGAGAGTCTGAATCGAAGGCAGTTGAATGAACTTACACTATTTTACAAATAAACCATTTGATTCACACATCATTTGCTTCGTTATCCCTTTTCTCTTTGGATCTAAAGCGGTTAAAAATTACTTTTTATTCAAAGAGCAGTTTTTATCTTGTTTGGCAAAATTGTTATATATCAGAAGCGGGACGTAACCAAGCGAACCTCATTTGGGTGTCCGGTCACAAATGTATAGCCGGGAATGAACTGACTGATGCGCTCGCCTGCTTCGCAGCATCCGCGAACATAGTAGAACCTAAACCCTCGTCTTCGTAGTTTCCCATACCATAAAGAAGCTGTTCCGCAAGGAAACAGAAGCAGGCAGAGAGAGATATTGACAACAACTCCAAGGCATGCCACATGCCATGTGGCTGATGGGGGGTTACAACCTTAGCAGGTTTAAATATGTAATTAACATCCCTAGAAACAAATTCAGACTACTTGTCGCGTTCTACACTGGCCACTGCAAGCACTTATGCAACACTGGGCTAACTTCTTGCTTAAATTTGCCGGTTTTGCGACAGGGAGCCTGTAAAACCAGAACGCTCAACTTGCAGTCGCAGGTTAAAAGCCCTTGGATCTATGTTTAGCAATATGAAGGGGCTGGAAGAGTCTTTGTGATTTAGGAGAGGACACAATAAACCTAAGGTCTTGTTTATCAATCTAATCATATCTAACAGAAGCAGAAAATCCAAACATCTAGGAGCCCATTCTCTTTCAGAGAATAACGGTTTGAAGAGACTGTTTTGTTTGTTTTTCCATGCTATCTGAAATCGATCTTCGATTCCAGCTGGATACGATGCCTTGCAACAGTTAATTTTTTTGATTATCAAGTCAAATAAATCGTTTTTAGTAGTCT
This sequence comes from Bactrocera zonata, assembly GCA_037783105.1. Taxonomy (NCBI): domain Eukaryota; kingdom Metazoa; phylum Arthropoda; class Insecta; order Diptera; family Tephritidae; genus Bactrocera; species Bactrocera zonata. The sequence goes on along the minus strand of JBAWJQ010001792.1, from coordinate 34,693 downwards.
TAGTGATACTGAGATTAAACTTCATAGATCAAGTTCTGACGTCCAGCCATTAATCCGGTTGTAACATAGAACCAGAAACTAAAACAAAAGTTATAACTATTACAGCGGGACGTATGTTCGCCTGACCTGCCTGTGTTCTCCAAAAAAAATTAGTCAGCTAATCCCTCAGTTTTTGAGATGACGACTTGAAACTTTGCACATGTTCTTTTCTCCTCAAGAAGCTGTTTATTTGTCGGAACTACGATATCGGAGCCCTATAGAATATAGCTGTCATATAAATAATCAAAGTATTGTGATGTAGATTTTTTTGAATTTGACAAGACATCTCACGAAATTTGGGTTATTGTCCCAGATAACGATTCAATCTACAGAAAAATTATTCGGATCTTACATACTTGTAGCATATACGTAGCTGTCGTACAAAATGAACAATTAAAGTCTAATTCACGTATGGAAACTATTTTTTTAACAAAGAATACAACTCGATTTTGAGATCCCGAGCCTATCGATCGATTAGCGTAAGTTCAGTAAAATTACGATGAGAAAAACCTTAAGACTATACGCTAGTATTTTATTTTCGAAAAATATTATAAAGACAGATTTGTTCCTTGCCAATAGTATGATCTAAAACATTTTGGTAAAGTCTCGAAAACCCTCTAAAAATACCTATGACTGGCATTTCAATATAAATTTGTTGGGAATATAATCAGAAATATTGAAAATCAGAATACATGTATGTATTCAAACTTCCCTCCCAATTTACAGAATTATTACGCCCACTCATCGGAACTACGAAAGCAATCTAAATCACCGGCGAGCTACACAAATTGAGATATCGTTTTTGAAACTTTTCACACAGCAGACATTCATTTATGAACCTCTGGGGTACATACATATGAACATTTTTGCATAAAAGGTTACATACATACATATATAAGTACATTTGCATGCCATATAAATTCCGTTGACGAGCTGTGAGCCTCGAATCAATTTTAATGCCTCACGTCGCACGCGCATGCAATTTACATTGTTCGTCGTAATGGCGCGGCTGATTCGACCCCCGCGATTTGGGGCCACAACGGCAGCACTTAAACGCCAGAGCCGCTGTTGCTTTATTGTTGGCAACAAAAGCAAAAAAAAAACTTGCAATAAACGGCGGCAACACAAAGCCCACGAGCACTCGCAGCCAGCCAACAAACCAACCACATCACTTGTGCCGCCCGAACGAACAAACGAACGTACGAACATGCAAAACAAGATGATATCAGCATTGGCAACAGCGGCGCGAAATTTCGATGTGGTACTAGACAATGCAAGCACAATTGAGCTCGAGATATGCCGCTGTATAACTATAAGTCGGTACTGGTGTAAAAACGTGGATTCAAAATTGCTATGCGAAAAGGGTTTTATTTTCGTAGATCGTGGGAACTGATAGTTTGATACCCTCAAGAATTGTTTTGCTCGTCTTAAACAAAGGAGCGTTACCTCGTTCAGGTCTACAAACCGGAACAGATCTAAAAAGAAATATTCTGGCCAAGAAATGTTGACTCAATAACATTTTCCGAGACCTTCTATACTACTAGATAACTGCCCTCTCTTGTCGGAATCACCGATAGCGGACAACTATATAGTTATCAAACAAACTGATGGATAAGAAACAAGTCCTTATGGAACATTTTTTTATTTGACTCGATGTCTTCACGAAAATTGGCATTACCAATAGAGACAAACAAAAAATTTATTTAATATTGTATCACTACATAAATATTTTTATTAAAAATATAGGCTCTAAGCCAATCCAAGCATAAAAACTTAATTTAATTTTCGATATACTTGTTATAAGCCTTAGCTGGGAAGGCCTTCAATGCCTTCAACGAATTTTGTCTTTATCTGTTTCGGTTCGTTTTTGGAATGACATTCTCTAGATTGTTGGACAGTTTCGTCTTCATATTCAACAGTCCACGTCTCATCACCAGCGATCATGCGTTTGATGCATGTAGGGTCCTCAGCTAAGTTATCAAGTATCTTTTTTGCAACCCCCACTCGACGTCCTTTTTTCTAAGTATACTGGTCTTGTGGTGCGTGTTTGTCATCATATCCAAAACACTAACCAAAATGTCTTGAATCGAATCCATTTGAGATATTGAAATTCTAGAGAGATACTCTAGCAATTTTCAAGCACAGTTTATTTAATTTTTTCGATGTCATCGCCATCAACAGAGGTGGATAGCATAAGGCAAGGTATCGTTGGTTACACGATCTTCACTGAAGTCTTTGTGCCCTTCAAATAATTGTGCTCGTAATAAAGTAGACTCCTCAAAATACTTCTGCACTATTTTTAACCATCCCGCAGACCTGATTCCATTGGAAACACAAAATGTCAAGCAAACCCGTTGTTCATTTCTTTTTCTACAAAATGGCATATGGAGATCATACTTCACACGAACATAAAAAACTATATCAATCTAGAAAAAAAGTTCGTTATCGACTTAGTATCGCAGCTGAAATGGACCAGTCCTGGTCAAATTAGATCAGACCGTGTTTCTCTTATCCCCTTATGCTATTCAAAGGACAATTATACAACAAACTGTGACGTGATCTGCAAAATGAAATCTACTCAATGAAAGAATCTCTAACCATCTATTTTATATTAATATATTTAACTAAAAAATCTATAAAAATATAATTTTTGCACTACTCAAACATTTACATAATTTTACGTACATATGTATGTATGTACTTAGTATGTCTACATGTTTTGAAAGTTTGAGTGTCAGAAGTTTTGAAAACACTTTTCTGACATCTGAAGGCCAAACAAAATTCCGAGGTGGACTCATCACTCGCCAACAATTTTGAGGCGTTTTTATTTTCACACCGCCACTTGGCAAATATCAACGCGAACGACGCAATTGAAATTGGTTGCCGTCAAATGTGGAGTCGGTGGAGGCGGACATTACGGTAAGCGTGCGCGTCGGCAACGGCGACAGCGACAGCGCAGACATTGTCGTATATAGAATATACATTTATATGTATATTATACGTTTTTCGTTCTGCTATTCACTTTCGACCAGTCTTCCACACACCCCAATCGAGATGTGAAATTTCTCGTGTCTGAATGTACTTGTTTGATATTTAGGTATAAATGTGTTCTTATAAGTGTTTTTGATCCCACTTTCTCAATTGATATAACTTGTTTTCGTGCTGTCAACATTCGTGTGTGCATGTTTTCATTTAAAAAGTGATAAATTTTGAATGACTGCGACATTGTTTCATTGCCAAAATAAAAATTAAACAAACGATAACAATCGTAATTGCTGCGCCCAGCTCCAAGCCCTCCTTTTTGGTAACCAAAATTTTATTATTATATTTATAATATAATATATCACCATACACACTTGCAAGAGCTTGTTTCTGATTCGGCGAATATTTCGGGGTATTTTTAATGTTGTTTAGAATCATTAGAGCTCAATTTTATATTTATTAGTGCCATGAGAAGGATTTTCAACTATCCCAATACTGGTTTACGGTTGTACATAGTGGCAAAAAAGTACGTAAATTGTAATTAAAACGCAAAATATTTAATGTTTCATCAATTTTATTTAATCGCTATCGAAGTAATCTCTACCAGATGTAATATACTCATGTCTGAATGTACGATTTTTCCAGTCCTTGGAAACACTTTTCATCCCTCAGCTCCTTCAGCGAATTTTCTTATATCTCTTCGATCGACTGGCAACAGATTCCATGGAGCGGAAATTTCAGATTGGAGAACAAGACAAAATCGCACGGAGCCAAATCTGGTGAATATGGTGGTTAAAATATGGTATCTATTGCGTTTTTGGTTTTAAATTCGATGGTGCATTATCATTTTTTTTTTTTTTTTTTTTTTTTTTTTTTTTTGTTTCGGCTCACTTTTTCCATCCTTTCTAATGATTATTGACTTGTTTGCCTGACAAAGTCATAAACCCATGCCTCATCGCCAGTGAGAAAGCTCTCCATGAATGTGGGATCGGAAATCGACGATCAAGCATATTAAAAATTCCTGTTTACGGCACTTTTTGAAAAATATTCAGCTCTATCGGGACGAGTCGAGCTAAAACACGTTTCATACCTAAACTATCCACCAAAATCATTCGAACGGACTCGCGAGACATGTCGAGCTCTCTTATCATTTCTCTAACCATCTCTTACTATGCTACTATGTCTAACTCTTCATATTTTTTCAACTTTTTTCATGAGTTGAAGAGGTCGAAGATCGTCCAGAACGAGGCATGTCTCCAACGATCTCTCGACCGTCTTTGAAGGCTTTGTAGCACTCGTAGGTTTATGTTTTTGATAAAACTGAATCACCGTAAGTCTTTTCCAATATTTGCAACGATTATGGACACGAAATTCGGTTAGAAATACAGAAATTTGAGACAAATTCTTTATTCGATATTTTTATCCATTGAAAAAATCTCAAGGTACTTATGAAGTCGGTAACTAAAACCACTGTAAACAAACTAGTTGCCGGATCGCTCTCATATTTGGCATAGTAATTAAGGATAGTCCTACCAACGTAGTGGAGTACACTTTTTTTGAAATATCATTCCCGGGGATTTTAATTTGAATTTCCGGGTGCTTTTTTATCACAATATACCAATGGTATATTAGAGCGGATTTATTTACTGAGAGCCAAAAACACGGAAAAATCACTTATGCAGGAAATCTAAAACTGGCTTCGAGCCAGCGATCTTTAAGGCGAAACTTTTCGTAGATTATAAAAGTTTGTTCGTCAGATTTTGAGATATCCGAATGAAATTTAATGCGTAGCTACATTTTGATATTCTATTGATAATTTTTTGGATTCGGCCAGATCAGGTAACTACAAAATGTATATCTAATACAACCGACTATGAAAATTTTTTAAATTTCGCCTTAAAAACGCTGACTCGAAACTGGTTTTACACCTAAAGTCTCTAAGACAAAGTTGTTCAGAATGATCCATAGAACATTTTATAGAAAAAATCGACCAGCTCTAACATGCATACATTTTTATATGATGAAAGCTATGGCATGGAGAATGTGCCATTGATCAGCGCCACAGTACTACTACTGCACAAATATGTACATATTCACATGCATAAATTTAAGCCACTCGTACGACCTCCACCCCTACTAACTACATACGCTTGGCAGCATTTCAGCGTGCGCGCCAGCTATTTTTAGCCAAAGAATTATGGCAATTGCGTTCATCACACGGCAAATTCTGCCTCATCAACTGTAGCGTTTGCGACTAACGCCCGCGCCGATGCCAACACCCCTTTGGCGCGACCAAGCGGCTAAGGAATGTGGGAAAACAAATTCCCGCATGCCTTCGAACCCCCTCGCGCAGTTGAAAAACAAGAAAATATTTCAACCCAGAAAAAAAGCTGTTGCCGTCATCAGCGACCATTTCGCCAGCAAATAGCCAACAACAGAAGCTACATATCGTATATACATACATATGTATGTACATATGTATGTATGTGTTGCACATATTTACGGTGCTCATCAGTGGACGTGCGCTCATCACTGGTACGTGGTAGTCCCGCAGTAAAAATCAAGCAAGGCAAACAAAGAGTTAAAGAAAAACATAAGAAAGCCTAACAACAACAACAATAAAATATTTAAGAAAAAATTGAAAAAAAAAATATTGAAAGAAAAAACGAACTCAAACTACGCACGAAAACGCTCACATGCAGCGTGCGCTCATCATCATCAACAACACGGACAGCAGCACCAGCTCCACCGCACACATAACAACTAATCTGCTGCCATCATCGCCACCGCAACGCGATTTTTCGGAAACAACTAAAAATATTCACATTCAATGTATTTTCGGACCATCGGGCGCACACCGTCAGCATTGCGAGTCAATCAGTTGCAAGAGCAATGTGAGCACACCGGAGCGTGAGGAGGCGAGCGCACGTTGAAGATTTATTTTTATTTGCCGTGGCGGCCGCTGAATTTGGCTGCTTACGCCCTTTGCCGGTGCATGTGACCAACGGAATTCACCGTTTCTGAAGCCGCCACCGCTGTTGTTATTGTTATTGCCATTGCTATTGCTTTATTTATTGACACCGTGAGGTGACTGTGCGCCATCGTGCCCCGAGCGGCGTCCGCGTTGGCGCTCAATGTCGACATGCACACGAATGCTCGAGCATTAACGGTAGCTACATATTTACAAATAGATAATATGCACATACACATATACATGTGTGTCTGCGCGTGTGTCGTTGCGGTGTAGCAACTTCTGTCTATGTTCTTTTTATACTTTACACACTGTTGGCTATTGTGGGGGCCAAAATAAGCCAAACGCCGCGAACAGCTAATAATAAGCAACAACAACAACAGCAACTAAATGGGTATATTGGCTCAAGCCCCGACTGTGGGGGCACATTGCTGGCAGTGCCAAGTGGCATGCAATTTCACTTGTTCTAGTTGTTGTTTTTGTATTTCTATAGTTGGCAATTGAAATTTGCAATTTCGTGATATTTTTGGTGCATCTCGATTCTCTTTCGGAATTTTTCGTGGCATCTGCTTTGGGCCAATTTGTAATTAGAGCGCGAAATATTTGTGTTGCCATGGCTGTGGGGCACTGTTTCGGTGATTTGACCACTTCCGCACCGACTGATTTCACAGATTTTTTAAGAAATAGGAAGTAAATATATGTTGATAATCTTCTTTGCGAAAAATAAGTATAAAGGTCGACTATCACACTCAGCTTTAATAGATAGGATAGGTTAGGGGTCTACCAAAAATCACCCAGAGGCGCATATTTTAATAGTTCCTACAGAAAATAATTCAGTGAGGGGGTTTTTGGTGAATATGAACGTCTCAATGCAAGACGCGTGCCAAAGGGCCGGAATCTGTTGCGAAATCGGAGTCGAGTAGACAATTTAGAGATCCATTCATCAATGCAATGGTACTGGAACTAGATATATTTCTACATTTTTTTCATGCAAAATGTAAGTTTTAAAAATATAATTCGAAATTGGAAGAAATAAAGGAACTTCCATTAAAAATTTGGCAACTTTACATTGAAATATTAGACCAAGGTCGCAACAGTCACAGAACTGAAGATGAAATATAAATAATGTAGATTTTAAGAACAAAAAATTCTAAGGCATCTGTGTAGCCTCATATAATTTATAAATTGGTATATAATTAAATTATTTTCAATATCTTGAACAGGAAATATTTATACATATTTATAAAAATGATCAGCATGACGAAAAATTTTTTATTAGTTTTGAACTTTATGTCCAACTTGTATTTTTATAAAAAAAATTTGTAAATACACTTAATAAACCTGAATTAAAGCCCGTAAAATTGGTAAGAAGTAATATTTTTGGTACATGATACTCAAGAAAGGATGAAAATATAACAAAATATTACTCGTTCCATTCCACTTCCCGACCTTAAGATGGGCGTAAATTATTTTTCTTTAATTATACACTGGTCAGGGTACATTAAGTTCATCACAAAGTTTGTAACACCCAGAAGGAAGCGTCGGAGACCCTATAAAGTATGATCAGTATGTTGAGGTGAGTCGATTTAACCATGTCCGTCTGTCTGTCTGTCCGTCTGTATATATACGAACTATTCCCTCAGTTTTTAAGACATCGTTTTGAAATTCTGCACACGTCATTTTCTTTTCTAGAAGCTGCTCATTCGCCGATATCGGACCACTATAGCATACAGCTGTCATATAAACAGAACGATCGGAATCAAGTTCTTGTATGGAAAACTTTCATATTTGACAATGTATCTTCACGAAATTTGGTACAGATTATTTTCTAAGGCAACAATGTAATCTCCGAAGAAATTGTTCAGATCGGTTAACTATATACATATAGCTACCATACAAACTCAACGATCGGAACCAAAGGCTTGTGTGGAAAACTTTCGCGTTTGATGTGGTATCTTCACGAAATTTGACATGGATTACTGCTTAAGGTAATAATATAATATACGAAAAAATTTTTCAGATCGGATTGTTATAGCGTATAGCTTACATACAAACCGAACACACACTATTTAGTAAAAGAAATGCACCTGTGAAGGGTATATTAGCTTCGGTGCAGCCGAAGTCAACGTTTTTTCTTGTTTTTCATTTTTATTGCATTCTCTTCCAATGGATTTCATGCTACTATTACTTCATTGGTTTCAAAAATTATCGACCCTGGCCGATAAGTTATTACTTAAATACAATAAAATTTCTTACCATTTTTTTGTGGATTTTAGAAATCAAATCAAACCCAAAGAACCAAAAATTTTCAGTTTTATATGAAAATTCAATATTTACGCATAACAATTATATACACATACAGTATGTGCATATGTATGTACATATGTAAATGTAAAGGGTGATTTTTTAAGAGCTTGATAACTTTTTAAAAAAAAAAACGCATAAAATTTGCAAAATCTCATCGGTTCTTTATTTGAAACGTTAGATTGGTTCATGACATTTACTTTTTGAAGATAATTTCATTTAAATGTTGACCGCGGCTGCGTCTTAGGTGGTCCATTCGGAAAGTCCAATTTTGGGCAACTTTTTCGAGCATTTCGGCCGGAATAGCCCGAATTTCTTCGGAAATGTTGTCTTCCAAAGCTGGAATAGTTGCTGGCTTATTTCTGTAGACTTTAGACTTGACGTAGCCCCACAAAAAATAGTCTAAAGGCGTTAAATCGCATGATCTTGGTGGCCAACTTACGGGTCCATTTCTTGAGATGAATTGTTGTCCGAAGTTTTCCCTCAAAATGGCCATAGAATCGCGAGCTGTGTGGCATGTAGCGCCATCTTGTTGAAACCACATGTCAACCAAGTTCAGTTCTTCCATTTTTGGCAACAAAAAGTTTGTTAGCATCGAACGATAGCGATCGCCATTCACCGTAACGTTGCGTCCAACAGCATCTTTGAAAAATACGGTCCAATGATTCCACCAGCGTACAAACCACACCAAACAGTGCATTTTTCGGGATGCATGGGCAGTTCTTGAACGGCTTCTGGTTGCTCTTCACCCCAAATGCGGCAATTTTGCTTATTTACGTAGCCATTCAACCAGAAATGAGCCTCATCGCTCATCGGACACGGACGCGAAACACATTTCGAACCGAACACTGATTTTGGTAATAAAATTCAATGATTTGCAAGCGTTGCTCGTTAGTAAGTCTATTCATGATGAAATGTCAAAGCATACTGAGCATCTTTCTCTTTGACACCATGTCTGACATCCCACGTGATCTGTCAAATACTACTGCATGAAAATCCTAACCTCAAAAAAATCACCCGTTATATACACCTCATTTTACATTCTTTGGAACCATGCGTAAAAGGTCGGCTAGCATAAAGAAGGCACAACAGCGACAAGTTGCGGCTATCGAACCGGAAATAACGCCAAAGTTAGCTCCAAATAATGTGAACTTTATAAAAAATGTAAAATCCCCTCAAAACCACTTACTTAACATATATGTACATATGTATGTATGCAAGTGTGTGTATGTTAACAATGTTTGAATGGCCTTCACACATTTTCCAGGCCCGATGACATATTAGCCCGTTGCGTAAAGCCATTCGTAATTGCTTCCCCACACGCGTAGCCACATACACGAGTAGCACCGACACGTTTAAAGTACGCTGCCAGCGCACGAAGTACAATAAACGAACAACAATAAATAAGCGTACGTAATGTCACACCCCGTCGCGTCGCCGAGTGGGGGGGACAGCAGGCGCACAATTCACCTGTGAGTGCCCGTGACTAACCAATGGAACACACATGCCATCACTACACTACACTAGTATGTGTGTATGTGTTTGCGACGGCGATAAAGACAATCAACGCATGCGGCCTGAAATGCACTCCTGAGAACTCTAACAAGCGAGTAAATCAAAAACCGAAAGCAACAACACAAATAAACGACGAAACTAATAGAAAAATGTCAAAAAGAAGCAACAAGCAGGGCAATAAATTCACTGTTGGCGCGACAAAAACAATACAATTTTATAGTTATGTGTGTGTTAATGTGTGTGCGCTGACTGGCAAGTTGACTCCATGCATGCGCTGCGGCATCCAACGGGCGGTTGAACAATCAGCGGAGCATCAAAGTGAACGCCACACGCGTTTACGGCACCACCGACCACCGCAATCAACCGCATTAAACACACAAACAAACTCATGAGTAAATACCACAAGTATGTTTGTACAAATATACATACATACACATATCTAGATTTTCATACAATTAGTTGGCGGTGGGAGCATTGAAGTCGCGTGAATACAATAAATGCCCACCACTTGAGGTTTCGGTAGTTCGTCGTTCAGTTGGTAAGTTTTGAGTAGCGCCTCTCCTACAATAACACCGTGTGAGTGCGTGCGCTGCTAAGAGAGCGTAAAAAGAGTATATGAAATTTAATAAAGATGTGTGTTATATGAGTGGGTTAGGAAGTGTTCAAAAGCTTCGAAGAGGAAGAAATGGATAGGAAGTAAACATATGCAAATACATACAAACATACGAATTGCTAAAAAATAACAGTTAAAATTACATAAAATGTATCAGAAATAAATAAAGTACAGTAAAGGCCAGCTAAGAAGAATAAGTGATTAAATTTATTATTGAGTAGTACTCGAGAAATCTGGCCAACCGGCTTCTAAAACACAGTTTCGAAAAAAACGCGTTTAAAGACGGCGCACTTAGCCTAGCTAGCTCCGAGCTCACAAGTTCTCAAAGCTGTATCTCTGAAACTATTACTCGGATCAACTCCAAAATTTGGAACGATATTTTAGAAGTGTTTTACAATTTAATAATACAAAAAATTCGATTTTTTGAAACTCATAAACCCATGTAACCCCTTAACGTTATAATTCAATTGGTAGAATATTGAAAATTAACTTTTTTCCGTCTTTTTGTAGCCAATGCAGGGAATATAAGCGGACACCCCTTGTTTATTTAAAATATGTATGGATCTGCAAGCTTCTAAAGTACCGCCCTTCAATCAGCTTTTTAACAGCTCACCTTTAGCGCGTCTTTCTCGTAACGGCATTTTTCCAAATTTTCTTGAAGTACTCGAACACAAATGTCCCGATCCCTATCAATTCTTTTTACATGTTCTCCATATAATGATGGACCAGTGTTTTGTGTAAAAGATCAAAATTTGTTCTAATATTCACTTTTTTTAAACTCCGCCATTTAATAAATTTTTGATTTCTTTCGACCTTCGATTTAAGCTATTATTCGTATATTTTCTAGTTTAGTGATAGTTTTTTGGCTTTCAATTCACGAAAAAGGCAGGAGCAGTGCAACGGTTCAAACAACTTGCTGGTTATTCTTGAAATATGTATGAATAGACCCTTAAAATTTTAAAATAATTAATAAAGTTTTTTTTTTAATTCCAAAAATCGTGCACTAGGTGTGCCCTTTAATTTACTATCATTTATTTCATAATGAAAAAGAGATGTAAACGAAAATCGATAGTTTTGCATAAACGAATTGGAGAAGGTTTCAAAGTCTTTGGATCCCATCCGTGATTCATTGTGAACGCAACGAGAACTAACGACATTATTAGGTTCAACACAACCTCGAAACGGTTTATGGGCAGAATACTTATCGTTTACTCAAAAGGGGAACTTTACATTACTAATTTGTCAATAATTCACTTCTAGGAAGTCAAAAATTCCATTTCAAAGAATTGTTTCCTGGAATAATTATGATTCACCAAATCACGTAGCTATGAGCAGAGTTTGGAGTCAAAATTTTAAGCTAAGCCCTTTTTTGAAATTTGTAAAAGAAGATTTCTGTATGACTAACTTCGATGTGTATTTTAAATTAAGTTCTGATGAACTCAATTTTTGATATAAACTTCTTATAAAGATAAGGTAGCCATTAGGGAAGCCTTCGGGAAGATTCTCGAGGAAAGGACACAGAGATAGGCAACAACAAGAGAAGCAACATGCAAAGAGCAAGGAACTACATAACGAGAATAGGTCGGGATTTTAATTCTATCGAAGACTGCCAACTCGTCTATATTACTCAATATGATTTTGGGTATGTTTTCTGCCGAGAAAACAACAATCAAAACTAATGTTCTGGAAAATATTATGTATAATTGTACTTAATTAATAGTAAGGCCTTTCTTTAGAACGTACAACACATTTTTTTGTATTTTATTTTATTTTATTTTATTTTTATTTTTATTTTTATTTTTATTTTTTTTTTTTTTTGTTAAAATAATATACACCTGTTTACATTCGAAATTTAAATAATTTTTATATTTTTTCAATAATTTGTTCATAAAACACATCAACTGCTTTTGGTACACTTTCTTAAATAGGATTTCCCCCACTTTGTATGCACAAAGCACACGGCGCGCACGGCACACTCAGCGACACGCCACACTACCCCAAATGGCGCTTATTAGTTATGAAAATACTTACTCAAAGTCACGTTAACTTTCGTATGAATCATCCGCAAAAACCAAAGTACAAAAACAAGTGCCAGCAGAAAACCCATACAAAGAGAGCGAACCCCACAATGCTCACACTCAAATTGAGCATAAAATCACTCAACTTTGCACAACAACAAATACCCGCATCGACTGAGCGACTGTCGGCTGAAGCGCTGCGGAGTGGTGTCCCAGTACGTCACTCACTTAGACGCTATAATTAACAACTCGTTTGACCACCTATACACACACACATACGTATGTACATGCATTGCATACTCATCTAATTGCGGCGCTCATGCGCTCTGCCGAGATAAGTCAGCGTCGCACACAAACAACACTAGCGCTTGGCACGGGACGTCATAGCGCCCCAACGCACACCGCTAAATTACACTCACCCGCACGCTAGCGCACACACAACACGGGCGCTAAACGATTGAAGCGAGCAAGCAAGCGAGCAGCAAGCAGGCAGGCCGACAGCCAGACAGACACACGTTCCGTACCGTTGTTGGCCGATCGTATATTTTGGTCGTGTGGCGGCTGGCTGCGCTTGCCCTAGCACCTACAAACACATACACACATATGTACATACCTGTGCGCTTTTGTGACTATGTATGTATGTGGTATATGTCGTGCGGTCGTGCCTCACCTCTGATCTCTGCACCTCAGCGCGCTGCCTCTTCGCTAGCTTACCTGTGTGCGCTCAGGCTGCCGCATAGCAAATTTCAACAATGCTCCCGTGGTCGTCGGCGTCGCCTAAATCTCCGCTACTCTTCGCTGCCTTAACCGCACACAACCCTGTGCAACAGCACCGTGATTTAGCCAAACGAACCTGTCGATCAAGCGTCAGTTGTGCACTGTGTGCCAAACGCGCTACATACATACAACAACTACAAACATTTGCACTAACAACACCAACACCAACAGAAATACACTCATACCAACGCCAGCAGCGCAATTTGCCAACGCAGTCGTTGTAATCAGCTCCTAAAAATTCCGTAACACACACACATACGCTCACATACACACGAACAACATCTATAGAACCCAGCCGCGCAGCGCAAAATACCCAGCAACCGAATCAAGGCGCGCGCAGGCAGCAACCAAGCAAACAAACAAACAAGCAGCAACAACAACAAGCCACTGCCAGTGGTGGCAATCGAGTCTGGGCCGACCAGTTGACGAGTCTTTTAATCGCACTGCGACTAGAACATTGAATTCATTCGCTGAACGAACGTCGTGGTGAACGCAAGAGACTCGGTCACAAGCGGAACTCGCAAGCTAACGGTTGTCGTCTGACAAAAGCAAAGCAGATATTTACGTTAAGTGAACGGAAGCAGATATTCAATAAAAAAAAAGTCGAGCGAAATTCGTTGCGTTAAATGAAAGTGAATTTTTATTGAAAACTAATTGACTATTAACCCTTGTGGATTTTATTTATAAAAAAATAAAACAACAAATAAATTAATTGTGAAAATATACAAAATTTTGTATAAAAAGTGAGAGAAAGAACTGAAAGTGAAATTGGCAAATAAAAAATTTTGACTTGGAAGCCAAAAATAAACGCAAAGTATTTATAGTAATTGCAAAGGCTTGCTTAAAAAGCAACAACAAATTGTGATAAGCAATAAAGTAATTTGTGATTTGTTTACAACTCAACGCTATTAAAATATGGTAACAGGAGTAGCTGGTCCAAATATGACAGCCAACGTTATTGGAGCACCGGTGGCAGCGCTGAAAGATGCGCCCGCAGTTAAAAGCGATCGTCGGGTAAGTTTCAAAGCAGCAAGCAAAATATACAACACACAAATAAATAAAAGCAAAAAATTCTAAAAAAAAAAGGTCACAAATTAAGCAAACCCGTGCCGCGCGTGTCCACACTTCATACGCCAAGTATGACACCCACCTGCCGCACAGCGCCCATTTGTGGACTACTGTGGTCAGTGGCGTTGGCTTTTGTCGCCATTTCGGGTGAACGATGCGACGACACACAACATTTGCCGCCACTCACGCATTGCTGCGCGCTGCCATGCACACATAGCGGCATTTAGCTAGAATTAGACCCACACAAATGCTGGTTTGCCCCAAATCCAAATCCGGCGCGTGCGGCCCACAAGCAAAGCGGCACCACCAACCCAGGCAACGCGCCGTATTTGTGCCTATTTTTATTTTGCATTTATTTTTCTTCTTATTGTTATTGGAGTTTTTACGTTTTCATTCACAATATCGTGAGTGTCGGTGTTATTGTTGTAGCGCGCATTTAACGCGCGACGTTAGTTGGCGTAAGTGGTGCCTAATTTTGGGAAAGTCAACTTCTGTCAACCGCCAGCGCTACCGCCGCTTACGGCAAAGTCCAATGCGCCAAGCGCTGGCTGTGTTGTGTGCTCCAAAAACGTTCGTTGGCGGTGGCGGACGCCAACTACGTACTGTTAGTTTCCTACGCGTCTGTGACACCAGCAAACAGCTGGGCGGCTATTCATTCATATTCCATGAATGGCTGCAACGTAATTGGAACGATTTTTTTGTTTGATGACTTCACTAGCGTGTTTGTTGACTGTCGTGTGACGCCTTCCACTCATTGCAAGCATTATTCATGTGTCTGTTTTTGGACATTGTTTGTTTTGGAAGATTGCTTTATGGCTGTGCGAGTGTGGGTAGCACGATTTTGGCAGTAAAGCGCACGTAAAATATAAAAATTAAAAAAAGCAAGGAAGTGTCATACAATTTCATAAGAAAATTCAGAAAATTCATCATTAGATAATTATTAAAGCGCTGCGCGTATATCGTCTTTCTCGAACGACCTTGCGCGCCGCGCACATTCTTGTGTTGCACGAGCCAATCATAGGCGCCTTGAAATTTCCACCCAGCGCGTTGATTTTTCTGCGGCCGTACGCGCTGCTGTATAGGCCTATGGCTGCCTTTGGCAAAATTAGTTTAACCTAACCGCACATTCATAAATACCGCATAAAGTCTGCATGTGTGCGCGCGCTTATTTTTAACTAATGCGCTGCTATTTTTGGCCATTTCTCAAATTGGTCAGTCAGACATTTATTTTTTGGCCAAGTGTGTGCACAAGTCACATAACAACACAAATTTTGCGCGACGCGCTTTCATTAACCAACTACAAAATTTCACTACACCTTATTATTGTTTGCGCACTTTTTTGGCAGCACTTAAAGGCATTTAACGCCATTGGCGCGGTCGCCAGACGTGGTCGGCGTGCGGTGGTGCTGTAACGTTTAGCGGATGGTGTTGGTGTTGGCGTACGGCGGCGACGCGCAAATACGCAAGGCATTTCATTTCGGACGTGCAGGCGTTTTATTTATAGTTGCCAACACATTCACCACACTTAAAATAACGCACGCGATTGTCGCCGCCGCGCCACCTTGCCAACGCGCCACCGCGCCACAGCGCTTGTTGGCCGAGTGCCATAATTGCGGCCACGCTATGTATCCAATTAAAGCGCGTACCATGCAAGGCGTGCGCGAACGTGCGCCACACTGCCAATGGCATTAATGGATGCAGCGCAGTCACATTACCGACAGCTGTACAGGCCAAAACAGGCGCGCGTGTTTGTGGAGGTGGTGCGCGGTAAAAGCGACGTGACGCCACGCTCAGTGAGGGCCATTACGCTGCACACCCGCGTTGTGTGGTACGCGTATGGAAAATGCATTACATTGTATACGGCGGCACAGTTAGACATTTTTATAGGTAGACAGACATATATATATAATTATCTCACCTCATTGTAGAAACAGTTTGCGCGCTTTAATTGGCAGCTGCAAAAAATGCAACTTTTCAATTTAAGTCAAAACGACTAATTAATATTTTTTATTGTTTTTTACAGTCGAACAAGCCGATTATGGAAAAACGCCGACGCGCCCGCATAAACAATTGCCTAAACGAGCTGAAAACGCTGATTCTGGACGCCACAAAGAAAGACGTAAGTACAACTATACAGATATATATACATAACGCCTACCCTTAACCCACACTACTCAGACATCCACTCATCGCAAACCTCATGCCATTTTGTTCGACAACCTCATTTGTAGACCACGCATGGTAGCCAAACGCATACTCTTTCCGTCCTCCCACCACTCACCAACTGCAAACCATATTGCAAGCAAAATAAATTAATTTCCATTTTCTTCGTTTTTCTCTCTTCCTTTTCAATAGCCTGCGCGTCACTCCAAATTGGAAAAAGCCGATATTTTGGAGAAGACTGTCAAGCACTTGCAAGAGCTGCAGCGCCAACAGTCCGCCATGCAGCAAGCGTCCGACCCTAAGGTCATCAACAAATTCAAGGCCGGCTTTGCTGATTGCGCCAACGAAGTGAGCCGTTTCCCTGGTCTGGATCCGACTGTTAAGCGTCGTCTGCTGCAGCATCTCAGCAATTGCATTAACGGTGTTAAAACCGAATTGCATCAACATCAACGTCAAATGGCTAGTGCCAGCGCGCAAATGTTGCCCTCACCGCCTAGCTCACCCGAGCAGGATCCGCATCATCTGCAACAACAACAGCATGTTGCTGCTGCTGCCGCCGCCGCCGCCGCAGCGGCCAGCGGTCATCCCTTTCTTGTGGGCACACAACTGCAGCACACAATGAATGGTTATTTCCTGCCTAACGGCATGCAAGTAATACCCACCAAATTGCCAAATGGCAGCATAGCGCTGGTATTGCCACAACAGCAACAACAACATCACCTACAACAACAGCAAGCGGTGCAAGCGCAACAGCAGGCTGTACACCTGCAGCAACAAGCACAACAACAATTGAGCGCTGCGCAAGCTGCCGCCCTAATGTCAATGCCCAGCCGCACCGCCTCGACCAGCTCAGCTTCGTCGCACAGCTCATCCGTCTACGAGCGCACGCTTTGTTCGCCCGCTAACAGCGTCGCACATTATGCGCCTCCCAGCCCCGCCAACTCATATGAGGCTATGGATTGCAAACCCTCAGTCATACAGCATGCGCCTACACTATCACAACAACAGCAACAACAATTAAACCAACAACCACTTTCGTTGGTCATCAAGAAGGATATCAAAGTAGAGGATGAGCAACCTTGGCGCCCGTGGTGAAGTGTTCGCCACCCCCGTTGGTGAATCACTCAAGTGACTGATAAACGCCCCCGCGTAATAGTAGTGTGGGGCGTCTAAAATATATACCAAAGCGGCGTAGGGCCCATTAGTGGCTGGCGTAGCAGGCAGAGCGTTCGACAGCTATTGGCACTCCTCCTCGGTCGACATTCGGCGGTGCATGCCAGCTGTTTATTTGTTTGGCAAATACGGACACTGGTTAAACGCGCTGGCGTTGCGTCGATAGCCGCAACGTACACTCATTCGTAGCCATTTCGCGCACTTGCCTTTGTGTAAATGACGTTGAAGTTGAAACTGAAAATATCGCGCGCTACATAGTGATCTCAATAGCAGCAGCAGCAGCGCGGCGGTAGCAGGCGCTACAGTGAGTATGACGCAGTTGTGCGCCCGTGCGCACTAAAGGAGAAAATCACAATCAAGCATTGGGAACGTGTCGAACGACAGCACTTAATTGACTACCTCAGCAATACAGAGGCGTAGCGCGGTCAGCCGCGCCTCAGGGGCGCTTCATTTGAACTTCACTCAGCTATCTCATTGGAGTATTACAAGTATAAATATATATATATAGAAAGAGAGTAACTAATAATTGGCGAATCGTCAAACTTCGTAGTCACTAATAATTTAAAAAACATAATTTTATAAGAAAAATCTAGTTTTTAATGATTTTATAAGTAATTTTAGTTGACGTTTTCATTTCTCATTTTAAGTTACATGCACTTATATAATAAATATCTGTGTCAGCACTTGCATACAGTTAACAAAAATGACAAAACAATGAAATCTTATAGGTCTTCCCAACTTGTAAAGTACTTTGCACTTAAAGCTTAGTATGCAGCTCTAAAGAAATCTAAAGCTTAGTATCCAGCTCTCAAGAAACTGTGAAAACTTCATATAAACGACGCTTTATATGAAGTTTACGTGTCTAGAGCTGGATACTGAGCTTAATGAATTTACATTATGTGCAAAGAGCATATATATACATATATTTAAATATTTTTATTTAATTATAAAATTAGTAGTAAGTTATTTATGTAGTTTATAAGAAATTAAAATTTTTTCAGAAAAGAATAATTAAAAAAGTAATACCTGAAAGAAAAAACACTAAATTAAACAAAAGATAATAAAACTGAATTTTATCATTTGAAACTAAAAAAATTTCTTTTATTTGGATATATTGCTACTATTAGTTTGAAATAAAAGTGAGTGCAGAGAACAACCCTAATATTAGTTTGGAGCAACAGAGAGAGAAGAGCACAAAGCAATGCAATGACAGTGAGGAAAAGTCGTTAAAGACACAGTGGGCGCGTTTGATGCAAAATTAGTAGAGAGTTTGATGAAGGAAATTAATTTAATAATTTACCAGTAATTACTTCAAAATTATTTATTAAACAATAACAAAGTCGAGTACGTTTTATCGCTAACGAAAAATCGAAGTTCCAAGATCCGAGATAAAGCCGCTTTAGTTTAGCACGATTATATCAAAAACCGCTTCTACAGCAAAAAAAAAAATGCAATAAAGTAATGTGACTTTGTCGTAGACACTTACTATCAATAGTTCAACCAAATCACGATTAGATTAAGTTAAGTTAGCTTAATCTGGTAGGCCAATAAGCCACGCATATACCAGTTTTGGTCCTTTGCGATAACAGATGAAATTCAGGATCTTTAGGATGCCTGTGCTTGACGCGAATTTTAACAGACTTTGTGGCCTTACTATCGATAACTCGTCCAGTGTATCACACGGTGGGGACCACAGATACTTACAGAGTAGTCTTGCCAATGCGGGACAAGTGCACAAGAGATACTCCACCGTTTCCCTGGTGCCTTGTTCAAGACATTTCCTGCATTCTTCTCGATCTGTTAGCCCCATCCTGAGGGTGTGTGTCGCCACCAGCTAGTGACCAGTTAATATTCCCATTATGTTCCTACAGACCCTTCCATCGTGTGCCAATAGTAATTTTGTGTACTTCCGATCAACCATTTTGCACATGACTTTTTCAGTTTTGCACCCAGATAGCTCGTCTCGTCGGTTTTGGACTTTCTTTACCCTGCTTATGTCAAGATCGTCGTATAGATAATGCATGGGTTTCCCAATATTCATCACGTTTTCGGATATTAGCCGTATACCTTTCTTAGCAATCTTGTCCACTATTTATTTCCCTCGATGCCTTTGTGACCTGGCAACCAGTAAAAGTGAAGTTGCTTACTTCTCTCAATACTTTCCACTGCTGCCCTGCTTCCCAAGACACTTCGGGCCGATATGCGATACAAGGTTACTGCCTTGATTGCTGCTTGGCTGTCTACGTACGTGTTGACTCTGGAATTGCCTGCAGGTGCATCATTAGAGACCAACACCGCGGCAGCAATGAGTAAACAACTCAGCTTGAAATATACTGCAGTGGTCCGATTGGATTTGACGATTTGTTTAGACCTTTTATGGTAGATTTTAGAAAAAAAGAGCAATAACTGAGCGTTGAAAAGTTTTATTTTTAGAAGAGAAATCGCTGAATAAAGTCGAAGACCGCTTGCATGCGAAAGATAACCTGACAAAAGTCAACGATCTTGTAATCTCAGACCGCCAACTGAAGGTCTGCGAGATAGCTCAGTTAATATGCAGAGACTAAAAATCAATAACCCGTCGAAACAGAGAAATTCCTTCCAAATTGATTCCTGTAATTCCTGTAAATTCCACAATTTGATTACCTGTAGAAAGAGCAATACGGTTATACAGCACACCGATTTACTACTCCAACGTCGCAATGGCAAAATTGGTAGAATTAAGCTAAGAACATGCACCCAAGTTTTCAGATTATGGTCTATACGATTTTTTTGTTTCAAACTTTGAAAAGTTGTCCTGCGTGTGACCATCTTTTCTTTCTTTAAAACTTAGATTATAACTTTTCATTATTAGAGAAAAATCATGAAACAAACGAAACAGAAAATTAGTGAAGAAAATATGGCAGCCGCAGCTGAGAGTGTACACGAAGACCGTGAAGAGTCGATTCGGCGTCGTTCGCAGTAACTCGGAGTGAGGTATGAAACGACTTGTCGCATTTTACGTCAAGATCTTGAAAGCGTATAAAATACAGCATGTACAAGAACTGAAGCCGCTTGACCTTCCCAAGCGGCATTGCTTAGCTCTATGGGCTCTTCCCAGTTCCTAATTCCTAGAAGATGCGACGTTTTCGAGCCAAATTTTGATCAGCGATGAGACCCATTTCTGTCTCAATAGGTATGTAAAAAAGTCAAAATTGCCACATTTGGGGCGAAGAGCAACCTAAAGAGATTCAAGAGCTGCGAAGCAAGAAAAAACTACGTTTTGTAATGGTTTGTGGGCCGGTGGAATCATCGGTCAATATTTCTTCAAAAACCGGTGAGAACGTAACCGTCAATGGCGACCGTTATTGCGCCTTGATAACCCACTATTTGATGTCTGAAATTGAAGCTCGTGATCTCAACGACATTTGGTTTCAACAAGACGACACCACTTTCCACACATCGCATCAATCAATGGATTAATTGAGAGAACACTTCGGTGAGCAGATAAGTTCACGCTTTGGGTCGATCGATTGGCCACCAAGATCGTGTGATATCACACCGTTAGACTTTTCCCTGTGGGTATATGTTAAGTATATGTCTAAAGTCTAAGCGGACAATCGCACTTCGATTCGGGCTTTAGAACAAAACATCACGCGTGTCATTCACCAGTTACCACTCGAAATGCTCAAACGAGTCATCGAAAATTGAACCTACCAGATGGACCGTCAGAGACGTAGCGGCGGCCAACATTTGAAAGACATAGTCTTCAAAAAATCAATGCCAAAGAATGCTCTTCGAATGATAATAAACATTCCCCATTAAAATTTAAGTTTCTGTGTTCTTTCTTTAAAATATAATAGTAGGAAAACTCGAAATGGATCAACCCTTATATCTTAATACTATATTTATATACTCCACTTATACATACTCGTATATAGGTAGATATATAGCCGAATAGTTGCGCTCGAATTCGCATTGTCTGCTTATTAACTTCGGACGTTGCAGCTGACCACGAAAACTTTATGCTCTTGAGCTTTAAACGCTAAATACCAAATTATTTTTTATAAACTTAAATATTTTGCTGTTTTTTTTAATAAAAAATGTCGAAAACGCTCTGAAGAAATATAAAACAAATTGAAAAGCTCTCGAGGTCTGTGTGACCGCATTGAAGCGTTCTTTCGAATTATATTATATACATATGTATGTATGTAAGTAGGTACGAACATTGTTTGGTGGTCGTCGCTCGACAGTCGGCGGTCATGGTGTGTCGCGTCGCAACGCCTAGTTTAAGCCAAGTTCATTAACTGACATTCCAAGTTGAAAGCGCAGTTTTTTGCACACGCGCCGCCGTCAAAACAAAAACAACAACAAAGTAAATGAAATCAAAAAATAACAATAGCAACAGCAAAGCATTTAACAAGATAATTAAATGTTAAAGCGTCACACGTCCGCGCACGTCCCCGTCTGCTTGGTGGCCAAGACAATGCCAATCGCCGCCGTTGCGCTGGAGCTGCAATGCGCATCGCCACAAAGTCGGACGTCGGCTTGGTGTGAATGCGAGCATTTAAAATTCAAATTACACTTGAAATTATGAAATTAATTCGCATCACGTTTAGATGGCTCTTCGGCGTTTTACTTGGAAAACAGCGAGTTATTAACGCGGCTTAGTAAACAAAGTGCCGACGACGCGCATATAAACTCTATTTGTCTACATACATATATGTATGTACATATAAAGGTATTTATATGATTTTGAGCATTATGTGTATCATTTGATAACGTACAAAAACAATGATAACACATGCATGTATGAATAATAAAATAAGGTCGTGGCAATAAGCGCATTAAACACCATAAATCGATCATAAATTTCGGGCAGAACTTAATACAAGTGAAACGCTCGGTAATATTGCAGATAACATTTTAAGCAACAATGTAAACTGGTTGTTATTTATCAGTAGGGTGAGAAGAGATTGCAGCCACAGCCGGGTAAGCTTAAACGCGGCGGATCCGGGGACTGTTAAGTCATTGCTCAAAATTAGGTGAGGAATATTTTTTTTGCCACTATCATGACGACAAAAAAAGCATTATGTGACTTTGGTCAAAATTATGCAAAGTAAGAAAGTTAGAAGAATGGAGCCATGTGTAGAAGTTCACGCTAATGAGGAAAGTTCTATGAGCGCCATTCACTTGGGAGTGGCTAGAAACGATTATCTTACATATGGCTCAAACAGCTCTCGACTTCCGGGCTAAGATCAAGTATCCTCTGAGTAGCCAAGAAATATTAATTTTTCCTCCCCAAGAAGGTGCTCATTTGTCGGAATCGACGATATCGAATCACTGTAACATATAAACACTGAATTATCAAAATCTAGTTTTTGTATGAAAAGAACTTTTTACTTGACAAGATATCTTCACGAAATTCGGCACAAATTATTATCGAATGCAACGCTACATTATCCGAAAAAAAAATTCAGATCAGTCATAGTGATTAGCTATAGCTGACATACAAACTGAACAATCAATATAAAGTTTTTCCATAGAAACTATTTATTTGTGAATGGTGTTTTAGCTTCTGAGTTGCCCTATGAATACTTACGTCCAGTATCAACAAGAATTGGGGCCTCAAACCAAGTATAGTCATGTGAATGTATACGGCGGTCATAAGACCTATACTTACATATGGAGCTCTGGTATGGTGGCCAGCGCTAAACAAACAATACAACATTCAAAAAATTAAATGGTATACTACTGTGCTCAAAAAATAAGGACATTTGAATTTAAACTGCGCGCGTCGAAGGATTTGGAGAATTATTTTTTTTTAGGTTGGTGATACTGTCGGTCACATTTATGTCAAATTTCTTGTCAAAATATTCATTAGTGTTTGAGATACGTGTCGTTTTTTGAGCTGCTAAAAGTGAGTTTTTCGTTTTTTGCGATGTCGAAATTTGTTGAGCAAAGAATTTGAGGATGGTGCAGAAAGCTTTTGGTGATGAGGCTATGTCTAAAAAAAATGTTTACAAGTGGTATAGTGAGTTCCAAGCCGGCCGTGAACGTGTCGAAGACGAAGAGCGTCCAGGGCGACCATCAACCTCAACCGACGAAGCTCACGCTCAACAAATCAAAGATTTGGTGTTGAAAAACCGTCGATTAACAATTAGAGACCTTGCTGATGAAGTTGGCATATCGAGAGGCTCAGCCAATATCATTTTGAAGGATGTTGTGGGCCTCAAGCGCGTCAAATCTCGACTGGTACCGAAAACATTGAATTTTTTAACGACTACCAGGGTGTCATGAAATGCGTTGTAACTGCCAATGAGACTTGGATCTATACTTACGACCCCGAAACAACCGATCAATCGAGCGAATATCGTGCCAAAAGAGAGCCGAGACCAAAAAAATAGCGCCTAAGTCGCTCAAAAATCAAAGGTCATGTTGACTGTTTTCTTCGATAATCGTGGTGTTGTGCATTATGAATTCCTTCCAACCGGTCAAACAGTCAACAAGGAATAATATTTGAACGTTCTGCGTCGTTTGCGTAACGCTATCCGCCTAAAAAGACCGGAATTGTGGAAAGACAATTTTTGGTTTTTACACCACGATAATGCACCATCTCATACTGCCCTCGTAATTCGTGATCATTCCGCCAAAAACTCAACCCATATCGTTCCGCAACCACCGTAATCACTTGATCTGGCGCCGTGCGACTTCTGGCTGTTCACCAAGCTCAAAGGACCGCTCCGGGGACACCGTTTTTATAAGATAGAGGAGATTCAAGCCATAGCGAAGACAGAACTGAAGGCCATCCCGGAAAGCGACTACAACCAGTGTTTCGAAGATTGGAAAATCCGTTGGCATAAGAACATTGCATCGGGAGGGGATTACTTTAAAGGGGATGAAATTGATTTGGAAGAATAAATAAAGAATTTTCAAAATAAATACAATGTCACCTTATTTTGGGCACAGTAGTACAAAGACCAGCATGTGCGGGTGTTACTGGTGCAATCAGGTCATGTCCGACTGATGCGCTCAACGTGATTCTGCATCAACTACCAATCATTTTTATCAAAAAAACAGTAGCTATTGCGGCGATAAGAATAAAAGAATTGGGAGGTTGGAATCGGAAGAACTACGGACATAGTGTAATCCTAACCAAGCTCACCATTAATAAATCAGACTACATTCTCCCAAAGCTGGACTTCAATAGACACTTCCAGGTGAGGATACCATCTAGACGAGAATGGAGAAGAGGTTCAATAGAAGAGGAGGATCATCTCAGTCTACAACCGACGGGTCCAAAATGGACGGCGGAGTAGGCACGGGGGTATTCTCCGCTGATCTTGGCATATCTCTCTCTATACGTCTACTGAACTCGGCTAGCATCTTCCAAGCAGAAGTACAAAGCATAGAAAAAGCCTGCGAAGCTCTGTTAGAAAATTGCGGGAATATAAATAAAGCAACTATATTTACGGATAGCCAGGCGGCGCTCCTGGCCTTGTCTTCACCCGTGACAAATTCCAGCATAGTTCACAACTGCAAGAGAGCACTAAGCTCAATAAAAGACAAGCTCCAACTAAACTTGATCTCGATTCCCGGCCACAGGAACATTTTCGGTAACGAAAAAGCAGACGAGTTGGCAAAGGCAGGAGCTTTCCTCAACGAATCCGAGGTGGAGCTAATACCAATCCCGCTAGGATCGATCAAAAGAGATATCAATAGACAATTTCAACAAGATGCAAATAACAGGTGGAAAAACATTACAAAATGCGTCATAACTAAACAATTATGGCCAACATATGACAGGAAAAGAACCAACGACTTATTAAATAGGTCAAGGAGAAGCATTTACAGAGTAATCAGCTACCACAACAGGGCACTGGCCATTTGGGGAACACGCATCCGAAATGGGTATGCCCTACAACGACATCTGCCGTGGCTGCGGAGTAGCAGGGAACAAGGAAACAATCTTCCACTTTCTCTGCGAATGCCCAGCTCTAGCACAGATCCGACACAAAAGGCTTGGAATCCATCTAGCACCAAACCTTGAATGGATTTCCACTAAAAGCATATCGGACATAAGTAGTTTTATCGAAACCTCAAAATGGTTTGAGAGAGAGGGTGAAACGTAATAACAGATACAGGAGGTTCTACGAACAGTGTATCAAAATGGCACATCAAGTGCTAATTGAGCCCGATAGGGCTGCACTCCTACCTACCTACCTATCAGTATCTCTAGTATATAATGCTTC
Organism: Bactrocera zonata; assembly: GCA_037783105.1. NCBI lineage: Eukaryota > Metazoa > Arthropoda > Insecta > Diptera > Tephritidae > Bactrocera > Bactrocera zonata. The sequence continues at coordinate 8,842 of JBAWJQ010001792.1, read as the reverse complement.
CCAATTCAAAAAGTACAGATATACCGAGCGTTACCTTGGGGCTTGTGGGATCTTTTCCACGCATCTATGATCGGCCTTCGAATTAAAAATTTTCTTTAAATTTCAGGGCGTGTTCGAAACCGAAGCATTTCAATTCAATTTTTAATAAGGCGGCAGAAAATCTCTTTTGGCCAATTTTGATCTCTCGAAACCTTGGTTCATGTGAGGGGATTTTAGTGCCGCTGGTTTCACAATGGGACTTCTGAAGGCCTAGGTACGTCGTCAACCATTCGTTCTACTTATATACACACTTATATAAGGTACCTAATAATAACTTTGACATTACAACAACAATTATAATATATGAAATTATTAAGCAAAACACTACTTTAAATTCTGTAAACAAAAACAAAAAAAAATTGTTATTTTTATATTTAAGCTGCTATTAATAAAACCAAACAGATTTCAAACACGCATAATAATTTTCGATTAGCATATATACGTGAATATGTATGTATGTGTGGTCATATCTGATTATTAAGGTTTAGAAGTGTTTTTATGAAAATTTACTGCGTACTCATAAAGTGATTTAAATAAAAACTTGCTCGTTTTGGGTACACACACCGCACATATGTACATACATACATAAGTACATATGTACACTATATACTATAAGTATGTATGAAATAATTTATGTATATTGTGAAGCGCACACGAAAAACAAAACGTTTGTACGCGTGACCTTAACAGTCATGGCACTGGCAAAATAGCTACACTTCAATGAGTCACGTGTTGCTGTTGACTTTTATTGCTTGGCGACACAAAAAAGCTGTGCGAACGAGAGTAGTTTGGCGTGAAAATACCAGCTGGCAAAACCGCAGATGGAATTTCCACAAATAAATACATATTTCAGTGGAGCATTGGCACCTCCCGATAACTATTCAATACTTATGCATATTCATAACTAAAGTGAGATCGACTTAGTGGAGATATTAACATACGTATGTATGTATGTATGCATGTATGTATGTATGCCATTATCAGATACCATGACGGTAAACACCGATGTAAAATTTTCCGTTGCTGTTTGAGAAAAATAGTTTCAGCCTTTCTTCTCATTTGTAAAAAAAAAAGCTTTGGTTCGATAAATCTGCTCCAGAAGATTGAAGAGACGATAAAATTGTAGTTCCGAACGATCAGTAAAGATTATTTGTTATCGTCAATATTTTCGCCTTCTCCGGTTAGTTCGCATTAGATAGAAACACGCAAATTTGAGGATATTTTGTTTATCGTGAAAGCAGAAATTCCTGGAGAATCACTTTTACCATCAATTCTTGTTATTTGCTGTAGGCACCGTTGGTCATCTCCAACCACTATCCAATTAGATTTAGGAGCTCTAATTGTATTAGTTGGAACCAAAGGAGAAGAACTAAACATAGTGTTCCATTTAGCTCTAATATACTGAACTTTGTCTAAAATGTTCGCGATCAGCAACTTGGCATGAAGTTTCCAAAGAAGTCTTCACTCATCAGCGTTTTGTATTCATTCATATTCAGAGAGGACATTTTAAAATCGCTAAGAAAAAATTCATAGAGATCTATCGACATTGACTTTCTATGCATATTCTCGGTTTAACTCTGTTAAATAGTATTAAGATTTATTCAGGAAAATGAATTCCTTGACAGGAGAATGTATGAACTTTACATATCTTAAATCCATTCAGTTAGTAGGGCGGCGATACTAGCCTTGAACTCATTAACAGTGTGTTCAGGGTTGATTAAGGAGTGCCTAACTTCGCTGTCAATAGCATCGAGTGTCTTTGTGATAAGACTAGTACGGGTGCTCGGCCACAGCGGAATCGTACGAAATTGTAAAGCTGATGAGCTCTTGTGTTATATTACTAGATGACTGAGCTTCTCGGGAGTTTGGCTCATGATCAATCGCAACAGAGCTATCTGTGTTCAGTAATCCTAGCATCTCCCTATTCGTGGGGCTATTAACAGGTCATTGCGTTATAGGCGTCCACGGGAATCTTACCAGACGCCATTTCCCGAAGCTGTATGGAAGAAAATGAGGAAGATGAGGTGGAAACAACCCAACACTTCCTACTTGACTGTCCCGGGTGTGGGAGACTTAAGTACTTACTTTCAGCGCATATCTTCAGACATCTCAATGAGCTGGTGGCCTAAACGCCTTTACAAATTTTTATTGTCTACTAAGCGTTTTACTAATTTATAAGTTCGAACTCTTGTATTCTTTTCTATGGCTTCACAAAGGACTACATATAGCATTCCACGTGCGATCTCTCTAGATCAGCCGTTCAACCCAACTTGTTTTATTTGCTCGGGATAGAGTTATACATATAGAAAACAGTAGAAAGAACCGATCAAGTCAGTTCGCATACCAAAGCGGCCACATATATGTAGTACATAAAGCCAGTTTTTTAAGTTTTTTGTACAGCCTGGGTGTGGTTAAGATAGCTGCCTTATAAAAATTTCTATGAACCATTGTGGTTAAATGGAATGTTATTGCTGAAAGTGGTCTCTAACACATTATAGTACTTCAAATCATCGACATAAGCTATCCCTAAAGACACTTTATCCAAGCAGAACCATTAATCAGTCGAAAAAGTCAACCAGCAATGTCGAGTAGGAGGTCTCCCGTTCCCACATCAGTCGGGTCTACATAAACGGAAGGGACTCGAATTATTTATCCGGTTAAAGACTGTAAACTCGGCAGAAGTCTCCGCTACAATAACAATAACAACAACACCAGTAGGAGGTCTCCAATACTATCTACTTTATTTATTATCGTTTGCGCTGACTTTGAAGGCTTCAATAAATATAATTTAATAAACATATTAGTTATAACCAAAAAAAATTTAACCGCCAGTAAACAATTGGACGCGCGCCGATTTTTTAGTACGACTCGTACTTTTTTTTCAAATTCAATTGAACGAAAAACAATGAATTCGTGGAACCAAAAATTAGCGGCGCGTAAACACATAACCGGAAAACAAATACCACCTCTGCCCATACTACAAACATACATATGAACGTAAAATTCAATTCCGGACTGGGTGGGAGTGCAATAGCTGGTAATAAAAACTAAAAGTCAACAAAAGCCAATAAAAATAACGACAACACAACAAATCAAAGTCGCGACTAGCGGCTGTCCGCCGACGTTTGATATGACCGAATAGTGTGTACGCGAAATTTTGTAAACAACAATATGCAATATGTGCGTACTATATGTATGTAGAAGAAGAAGAAGCAGCGGCACTAGCAGCCAAAATATCCATTCGAGCTGTATGAGCTAACGAACTGGCCGCTGCAAAGGTATTTGGCCCGCCGGCCCTGAGCGAATCACGGTAAAAAATAAAAATAAACAAATTATGCGAGGGAAAAACAAATTCGAACATATTGACTTACATAGCTTAGCACACGCATATAACGACGTATGCACGAGTGCGGTATGTTAAGTACTTAGCATTACCACTGGTTAACGTTATTATAGCAAGAGAAATTAACTAATATGCAACTGCTTTGAAGATGGCGAAGGAAGGGGTCCGAGACTCTTCTATTGGACGGAGAAGTCAGTGCCACCGTTTCCAGGAATTCATAAATTTGGTGTGAAACAGTCTCCGCCTACTTTAAAGCAAGTGTACCTGCTTCAAGTGGACACTATCGTATAGTGGTTATTCAAGTAAAAGATCTGCGTTAGATAACTATATTATTGGTCCCAGGCGATAGAATACCCACGTTTACTGATACAGTTTTTAATGCTTTAAAAGCTTTGTAACGAAACTGAAATCGTCCAGAATTATGTTGATTGGTTTTGCAATATCGAAAAAGTGTCGTATTAAATTCCCGGAACAGGTGGAATGGGCCTTGAAACTACGGGTACAATGACAACTACTTCAACAAAAGATCTGGAGGTTAACCCTACTTCCGGTCAATATAAATTCGAATGAGGTAAGAGGCAATGCTCATGGCCAGCCGGGTCTTGATTTTAGGTCACTGGAACCGGGCTAGGTGCCACTATAGGCACGATATCATACTCGACCTTGTTAACGAACTCGGTTAAGCTGGCAATGTGACCGACAAAAGGAAGCTCACGAGGAACTAAACCATTTCATTTTCACTCCATCATTTGTCCACTCAACAAATTTATGACAGCCCCAAAACACTTTCTCCATATACAAAAACATCACAACGGACCAATGTTCGTCCAAGTGAGTTCCTACGTAATTTTACAATGCATAATTACCTTATCTCACTAAAGGGGACGAAACGTTCACGAAGCTTTGATTTAGTAGGTCAATTCGACGCCGAATCGCAAAAAAATGCCTTCATTTGCGAAGCAAAGTGAGCCTCCAAGATGGCAAGGCACAAGCTCTGATCTCCTCCGCCAAAATTGTTCGACTTAGGGTACGAACTGTTGGACCAAGCACCATAAACTTCTAATTAGACCGTTTTAATTGTTTCCAAACTTGAAAAAAATTAATCGTGGTACAGAAATTTGTATCGATATGGGAAGTTATTGCCGCCATGATTCGATCATGCAGTCCAAAATTATCATTTTTCCTTCTGTCAGTTAAGTATGTATCGGACCGCCCTCGTATATGTATCATCACTAATAGCGAACTAAGCTCAAACAGTAAAAACAAAATAACAAATTACAAAAACAACAGTCTTTAAAAAAAGCAACTGTTTCGAAAATGACTCGATGGCAAAATCGTAAGCGAAAAAAATTATATTCGCCGCTTGATTTGCAGGCAAGGTGCAGCGACTCATAAATATGCGCATACATAAATAATACATGTATTTTTAGTAAATAAGTGCGATTTTCGCTTTTTTCTAACACAAAGTAGCGGCAAACACACACAGACACATCCGAAATGGGTTCAATGGCTCAAATGGCGTTAATGCAGCGGCGCGTAGCTGTTGCTATTTCGCGTCGTCGCTAATCTGCTGGTGGTGCTGGTGGAGTCAAGTGTTGTCTCAACTTGACCGTCAAACACCTTCGTTGCGTTCACTTACATTTCGAACCAAAAACAACAACAGCAACACAAATTTGGCATAACTGAGTCGATAAGTCGATAAACTCTAAAATTAGGAAGCGGATCTCGCTGACTTTTTTGTTGTTTCAATGTTTTTGTGCGTTTGGTTGAACATTTAGTGGTTTGCGCTAGTGATGAACGGTAATGCTTATAGTTTATGCTTATAACATTTATGAGGTTAATCTCTTTTACGTTTATGTTATACTTCAGCTGTTGTGAGACGTACGCCGAACCTTAAAGGTGTGGCTTACCAAGAAACCTTCTTCTTCTTTATTGGCGTAGACACCGCTTACGCGGTAATAGCCAAGGTTACAACAGCGTGCCAGTTCTTTCGACGGAGTGGAGGTCTTCCACCCCCAGGCGCGTACTGCGTCTAATACTTTCAGAGCTGGAGTCGGACGACATGACCTAGCCAGCGTAACCGTTGAATTATTTAATTCGTTGAAATATGTCAAAGTCGTCGTATATCTCATAGAGCTCATCATTCCATCAAATGCGATATCAAAAGAGGGGTCTAACGTCCGAGGCTGTTTTCTTCATTTCATTGGGTGCAAGTCCAGCGTTCAACCCTGAGAAGGGATGGTTCGCCTTCTTACTTTAGCTCGTCTTCAAACGGATATTCTTTGGCTACCCAAAGGATAATTGATCTAAGACCGGAAGTCGTGAGCTGCTTGAGCCATATGTAAAAGAACCGTTTCTGGCCACTCCCAAGTGAATGGCACTCAGAGAACTTTCCTTGCTCGCGAGAACTTCTGCACATGACTCCATCCTCCGTGGCCAAGAAACCACTATAACAAATAATGTCAGCCTTGAACTCTACAGTTATGGCTTTTCCAATATGTGAAACTTGGGTTGTTTGAATAAAAGATCTGCATTGGATAACTATAGAATTGATCCCAGGAGACAGAATACCCGCGTTTACGGATATGTTCTGCTTTAAAAGCTTTGTAACAAAACTGAAATCGTACAGGAGTAAAAGTCTGACGGTTAGGTTGACTGTACTCTTGATTTTAGGCCACTGAAGCTAAGCTAGGTGTCACTATACTCGACACTGTTAATGAACTCGAGTTAAACTGGAAATGCGACTGAGAAAAGTTCCCACGAGGAACTAAACACATCATTTTCATTCCTCAGTAGAGAAGATTAGGGTAATGGTTCTATGATCGACAGTTCCAACAGCGAAATCTACATATTCACTGAGCGATCAACGAGTGAAAAACAGGAGCGAGTTTCTTCTGCAGTAATCCATATACAGAATGCAGCTTCAAACTAAATGACTACAATACGATCTATCAGGCCGAAATTGTGACCAAGTGGGCTTCTGCTCTATTTATCAAGTCCAAAAGCATAGCCAAGCGGCAATTAGGGCCATTCATAACTGCAATACTAAGTCTCAAAGTTATAGACTAAAGAGAGCTTGTCAACATTTTAGGGATCATCACAGGGTACCTACCCTTAAGAACCCACCTTCAGAAAATGGGGAAAAGTGGATTCGGATGATGAGACGCTGGACCATTACCTATGCGAATGCCACGCCACGGCTCCCAATACTCTACCTTAACAGACATTGGTCAGCCAGGACGGAAAAGAATCAGAGGTTTACTACACTACATTTTTCTCGACGACCCTTGTGGTTAGAGTTTAATAAGGAGTTGATTTTAGAAAACAATTTGTCTCAGATTGACAGTAAATCTACAGGTAAGAAAATCTCTATAATTATTTCAAATACTTTATGAAGCATGCATCTTTTATGCAAGGTACGCCACAAGTATATACTATTTTTAGACTCGCCTTTGAATTGAAGAAATTAGAGTAGAAGTTCTGTCAAGCCCGAATATCGTTACAAAAAGTTATATTTTAAAGTTTCAGATTTCGTATCAACCGGAATTCAGACTCCCAATTCTCAGAGTGGTAGAAACGGATTAAAGTCACTTTACTTCATCAATAATATAATATGCCAACTCAAGCAACCCCGGATCTAAGCCACCAATTTTCAACGAGTTCCACCGCAGGTAGCATATTACACAATTTTCAACGCAAACTCCAACGCAAACTGAGCTTTCGGTTGCTCAACTTGTCAAAAACGGAATTTCCTAAGCCAATGGCTCATACCACAGCTTAGCTCAACCTTGAACTCTACATTGTCTCCATCACTAATTAGAAGTGAATAGACCCAAGAGTAAACAACAGATCAGCTGTGATATATCGCTTTCTTTCACAAATGTACACAAAGTTCGCCGACCCGATGCTCTGCTGCTGCTGCTGCTGCTTCATTGTTACAACCTGACTTAACTGTCAGTTGATGGTTGACGTTTCCATTGCTGCTGAAGCTGTCAAGCCGCGCGCCTCAAAGGTTCAAGATCACCGGCAAGCAGTCAGCCACTTTGAGTATTATTAAACTCATCACCCACAATTAAGTTTCACTGGTGACTATATATACATGCATGTATGTATATGTATTTATGTATGTATGTATTATCATATAATTGTTGTATATAGATATAGAAGTGTGTATGTACATACTTATGTCTGTGTCTTATAAATTTTAAAATATAAAAACAAATTTTAATTCATTCTGCTGTGACAGCAACAAACAAGCAAAATAGTGTCATAGTTTTCTTTTTGTTGTTGTAGTTGTTTGTTGTTATTGTTGGTTTCAAATTCACACGATTAAAAGCACGTTTGCACGCATAGCTGAGCTATTGTTCTTCTACTGCTGCGTAGTGCGGTCTGTGCAGAAACGAAAAATGTGAAAAAAGCTTTCAAAACACAACAACACTGAGCGTATGTGCGTTTACTTGCAGCGCACAAAACATTTGTCAATGCAACATATGTTTTTCATTATTATGTATTCGCATTTTATTTGCTTTGCTAAAAATAAATTAAAAGTGAAAAAAATAACAATCACAAAAACAAAAACAAAAGCAACGGTGGCTAATGAATAAACATGATAAAACAATAAGAGCAGACGAAGTTTCGGCTACAAAGTCGAGGGTAACATTCAAATAGCAAATACAAATGCAATAAAAATAACACGTTCGCTCACATTGACCATGACCACGAAAGACCTCAACCGCCTGCCGCCTCTTCACACCCGTTCGGCCATAGAACGCACACACACACACACTCGTATTACTACGCCGACTGCACTGCATTGCGAGCATTGGTAACTTGCACCGCTCTTGACTACCTCAACCGGTCTCCGGTTTTCAAATTAACACAACAGAGTGCAGTGGCGTCTCTCTTTTGTACGGTGCTGTGCTAAATGGCGCTTTGTGAAGCTTTTTTGAAACACTGTTTTTTGAGCTACATGGAATAAGTAGTCATTAGCTGTCTGTCCGGTAATAGATTATTGCGTTTATATGCTAATGCAAATGCTTTTAATTATTTTTGGTTGAGTTCGTGGAATGCAAGCCGCATATATTAAGCAATTTTAACGAGGCTGAGCGCAGTGTACTTCTAGCTTCATATTGTCTAAAATTTACTATATTTAGTGCTTCAAGGTATGTTAAATATTCTCACTTATTAGCTGATCTGATATTGGCTACTAGATATAGTTTCTAGCGGTCATGAGAGTTTGTCTTATTGATCTATAACCAGTCCAACGTTCAAACCAGCACTCGAAAACCTTTTTTTTTCATCAAAATCCACCGTGTAGGAGGTGTTTGCCTTACGGACAATGGTTTGAAGAAATAAAGAAAACAGTAAATAACCTGAAAATTTTATTTTCGATAACCTGTGCTTCATTTTGTAAAGCAAGACCATGACTTTGACCAAAGTATAGAGTCTAACGAATACTGC